>PNEQ01057799.1:13067-74123 GCA_003012365.1 Medauroidea extradentata | reverse complement strand
TTACGACAAAAAATTTAGCTCAGCCAGTTTTTGCATAATGTCAGTTCAAAGTCAAAATTTGCATGTTTTTACTTCATACAAAACTTGAAAATCAATAAACATAATGAAATGGAAAAAATCACATCAAAACTACATGCCACAGTGTACAGCTTGAAACATATAGAAACCCTTTACATAAACATTTTGCATTTTTAAAAAAGTTTTAAAAGTAACTAAACATTAGCAAATTTTAGAAATCATTTTTAAGCATAAAATGTTTTTTAAAGGGTTTCTATATGCTTCAAGCCGTAGACCGTAGCATGTAGTTTTGATGTGATTTTTTCCATGCCATTATGTTTACTGGTTTTCAAGTTTTGTATGAAGTAAAAATATGCATATTTTGACTTTGAACTGACATTACGGGATAACTGGCTGAGCTAAATTTTTTTCGTAAGAGGAAATTGTACTCACAAGTAATGTCTACAAAACTAACCCTATTTCATACAAATATAAAATTATGATTTTTCCAGACTGGAACACCCTTAAATGATTGATATTAATTTGCTCCCACATCAAGTGAAGACGTTAACAAATTCCATGTTTCGCTTCCTTATGATCAACCCGTTAGGCGCAAAACTATCTGTGACATTCACATCAGTAATCTGAGAACAGTTACCAATCATCTCATGCAGCAATAGCGTTATGTTAATTCTTGTGTCATGTGACAATGTAAAGATAGTTCTCGTCGTGGATCCAACTAACAATGAATTACACATAGTCGCCATTTTGCTGACGTTCATGCTTAATGTGTTGCCGATCTTCGTACGTTGTATCACTGGAGGTAGAATTATTAAGTCACATTTAATTATTGCTTTAGTCAAGCAAACGTAGTATACATATTATACCGATTTTTTTTGTGCCACTCAACAGCCGAGGCCAATAACAGAGTGACACGTACAAAAACATATAACATTACAAATGACATACAAAAATGGGATTATTATACAAGCAACAGTAACACAAATACATAGATCGACAATACTAACCCAAAAAAAAACACAGTAAGAGGAAAGACATTAACAAAAATAGGGGACAATGTACCCCGATAATTATCTATAACCAACCTAGACCTATTGTAACTGTTTGTAAAGAAAAACAGATTCAACTTTTATAATGTCTTGATAAATTTTGGAATGTGATTTTCCTTCCAATGAAGGGATCAAACACACTAAATGATTTATTATACATTAGAACACATCGTTTAACTATGTCCATTTCTTTATTAGTTGTACCAAAAGTACCACTACTTCTATGGTTGTAATTTAGAACTCTAAGACAGATATATTTACTAATGGCAGAACATGAGTGATATTAAAGAAATGAATTGATTATAAATAAAGCATCATATATAGAACGTCTTGTTTCTAAAGTGTGAGTTTTGAACTTTTTTAGCTCACTATTGTAGTCAAAGTTAGAATTATTAGTTGGGAACCTGTTAAATATAGTTTTAAATACATTGCATTGCAACTTTTCTATTCTCTTAGAATCTGATGCTGTAATAGAGTTCAAAATTACTGAACAGTATTCTAATTCTGATCGTACTAAAGAATAATACAAACAAAGCAAGGAGTCCGGCGTAGTTTCAGGATATGTAATTGATTTTATTAAACCTAATGTACGCACAGAGCTATTAATTAAGTTGTCCACATGATGATGGAAGTATAATTTGCAATCAAGTATCACTCCAAGATCACGGATATAACCAACTCGCTTAATTTCATGTTTTAAAATTAAGTATTTGTTTGTAATAATATTGGTTTTCCTTGTAAACGAAATGCATACAGTTTTTTCTAAATTAAGAGACATTTGATTATTTTAACACAAATTATACACTGCTAGAATGTCATACTGTAGATCAATATAATAACTCCTATTGCTAATGTTCCTATATAATTTCAAATCATCCGCATAGAGGACTGGCTTAGAACTTTTTATTACATGACTTATATCATTAATAAATATATTAAAAAGTAGAGGCGACAAATTACCACCTTGTGGAACACCCGATGAAACATGATAGGAAGTGGAGAACTTTGTTTCAAGTCTTACCATATATATATATATATATATATATATATATATATATATATATATATGGGTTCTGACGCAGTGAGCATTATCGTGCTCTAAAATTAAATAAAGAAAGAATTTCTCAAAATAATCGAAAAATTTTGGTATCTTGCTGGAAATCCCATTCGGCCATATTCGATAAAATCACCATGATACGATGAAAGTAATGCCAGAACAATCATTAATCACATAATAATTTTAAATTTATGCTAAAGCTGCAATACATTTTTTCAAATATGATATTAAAATAAATTGCATTTGCTTACTACCACAATCCTACATTCCATTATAAACTAAACCCATATATCCACTATTTGCATTCTTTAAAATTTTACCAGTCAGTTTTCAATCATATTTGTCTGGTAATATTACTTTGAAATTATCCGAAATTACATTGGCTTTGTGTCCAAACCGTGTTTGTACCATTTCAACCTTATTTTTTCTAAAATGATTTACCCATTGGAATATCGGAAAGTCTCTTAAACTCAATAACTTTGTTACGGTTGTTTAGTGATATTTCCATTGTTACTTTATTTGTTTTCTATATAATGAACAAAAAGTATGGGAAAAATAATAATGCTTATTTTAAAATGTCAAATAATTTAAATTTTACATCTTTCCAAATTTTTATTTTTATTTGATTCGTTTTTTTTTTACGAGGGCGACGCACAGCTCTAAAAATTATAACTGAACTTAAAATATAAACGTATAAATTATCAAGTAATAGCTGGAGAAGTATTTAGACTGCATCAACATTTAAAAAATCAAGTTTTTAGTTTAGGAATCAGAAATAACTAGTAACGCAACACTTTATCTAAGAGATCAAATACAATCCCCTTCAGAATGAGTGGAACGAGATCAAATTTTAAGGAAATTAACTTGTAAGAAAAAATAAAAACTCGATAAACAAATTAAATGTTAATCATGAAATATAATTATAAACATCACAAAAAGAAATATATTTCACAACTCGTGTTTGCAATCAAGAGTATAAATTAAACCGGGTGACAAATTAAGATTTATTTTCAGTAACATAAATGATATAAATGGTAGGCCCTAAAAGGAATTTTACACTATTGTCAGTGTACTGAATTATAATATTACAGTTAAATGCCTACAAGACGTACAGTTTTTTTTTGTTATGGATGGTAACTAATATTCATATTAATATATGACTGTTTATGCATTGCATAAAACAACATTATTGATAACATCTATTGGAAAAGGTAATTTCCATGATTTTTTATGTAATGAATCATAATACAACCATAAATTGTTTACAGGAGGGACAGTCATTATTGTTGTATAGATCTTAACACAATATCTTCATTACCACAAAATAACTCTAAATGTTAATATAACACTTGTATACAACAAAATTGCAATTCTTTGGTGTTAAGAAGGCAAAAAAGGCATTATTCAAATCATTCTGACTGGACAATTTTTTAACTTTTCATTAAAACTACAACAATGAAATTCACAGATACGAGATAAACAAACAGTTCATTTCTTACTTTTACAAGTGGCAGTGTCATCCCTTTGCAAAAACCAGCAGTAGTCGCCATCATAGCAGAATCCCATCTGCCTTGATACCTCTCCTCCATGATACGTAGATCCTGATGGAATATCTCTCCCTGCTCATCACTAACAGTACCTAGGTTCTGGGGGAAGAAGTCTAGATGTGAGTGCAAGAAGTTGATCTTGAAAGACATCCTGCATCATATGGTTTCATAGGCTTTAATAAGTTCAGCGGAGTTTTCCTCTTTATTATTCCCCAGGAATCCCTTGACCACAGATACAAAATATTTCCATGCAGCCCACTCTAACTAGTTCAGTCGATTATCGAATTAAGTATCATTAAGTAGCATTCTGATCTGTGGTCCAACAAAAGTACCTTCATTTAGTTTAGCATCACTTAGTTCAGAAATTTTTCCTTCAAATACAAAAATCCAGCACCTGGTTTGTCCATCGCCTTCACAAAATTTTTCACTAGACCAAGCTTAATTTATAACGGTGGAAGAACTACCTTAGAATAATCAACTAATGGCTGGTACGTAATGTTACTCTTGCTAGCAACAAATGTCTCTTTCTTGGGCCAGCATTTCTTTTTGTAACGTTTAGGGACGGGAATTTTTGATTGAAAGATTTTCGCCCCACTTTGTTTCAGTGCCTTACGTGCCCACATGCAAGTCCACTTCATGGCTATTGACCGAGTGTTTTTCTGCAGAGTTGTTATTCATTTGACTGTGCCAATCAGTACATGGATAACTGCCACATCACGTCTGTGATTTGCGGGTTTAACCTCCACACGCTGGGTGTTACGGCGTCCAACCACTGACCACATAGCAGAGATGCAGGTGCGCACACAAGGCACTGATACAAAGTGCTGCAAAAAATCTTTTCGCAAAATTTCATGTCTCTAGCAACGTTGTTGTGTTGCCCTACTGTCCCATAAGCACAGAAAGCAACAAAATTTGGTGAAGCCCCCTTGAATCCCAAGCAGCAAGGCAATGACTTTTTAATGCCGCATATTTGACATTTTTATGTGTGTTACTTTAGGGCAAATAGTATTTTTTCCATACTTTCATACGTTTGTTTCATTCCGACACAAAATGCTACTGGAACAGAAGGCTTCTGATTTCCATAATGCAGATGTACAGCTTTCAGGTTAATTTAAAAGAGTCTATAAATAGACGCTAATCTGTAGGGTTATGTGGTATTTCGTTCATTAACCCCAAAATATCTGTAGAGAAACATAAAGAATCCCGCATAGTAAAAAACGAAGACAAAGCCATATTTATATATTTAAAGACGGTTACTTTTGCACTCTTCGCAAGCAGATTCCACTCTTGAAGTCTTGAACCTCATAGCTCTGACTGTTGCTTTGATAAGCCCAGATCCCGCACAAGATAATTTAATTAGCTTTGTTTTATGAGATGAGGTTTGCCTGGATTTTGTGGAATGTATGTGGGATCTGCATCACTTGCATTCCCCTGATCGCGATCGGTTTCTTCCTCAAATTAAGAGGAATTTACTTCTGTCCAGTTAAGTGGTGGTATGGGTATAAGAAGGCCTGCTCAATGGGGAAGGCACATTAGGATTTTCTATTGTGCGCTTGTTAATTTTTCAATACCCAGCAGAATTTTTTATCAAGAAAAAGTAGCAGTTATTACAGTGATTGGTAGGTTCACGCCACACCATAGATACTGCGAGTAACATTGACTGTTTATTAACTTTCACCCATTAACACAAAATAACAGCCCACTGTTTGTCTTTATCACCAACATGACAACCGAAGTACAAGTAGTATACTTACTTTATAGTTCTAGTTAAACTACGACAGATATATCAAAACTTCTGTAGTAAATTTACACAATCTCGACGATGTTTCTCCATTTCAAAACACTGTATTCACACTGTTGTGACAAAACAGATTTTCACTACAACACCAGAAAATCATTTAAGGTTATGACAAATATTTCCCTACAATTTTTACCAAAATACATAAACACTTCTGCCAACAACTGCAGTTGAATATTCCTATTTATAATCTGAAGATTCCTTAAAGGGATATTACTTTTTCACCTATATGGTGCACTTCATTGTTTAATTTTAATAAGTATAATATGCATATATAGCACTGATTTATTATTTTAGCATCGAATCTGAGAACTGTTACTATTCCGTCAACTAACTTGCAATGCTTCATTAAAAATAAAATGTGTGCTACAAACCTTCACCAAAATTGTGCAAAGTAACCACACTTTACTGTACTTCATAACATAAATTTTGTGATGTACTGGCAATATTTACTTAACAGATATGTCATCAGCAACCAACCTAGCAAAACATTTGAGGCTACTAATCATATTTCATTTAAATTTTGACTAATTATGTAAAAAAAAGTCTGCCAAATTGTGCCGTTAAATATTCCAAGAACGATTACCTCTTCATAAACTTAAGATGCTTTGTAACATAAATATGTGAGGTGCTGGCCTTTTTTAGTCAACATATATAAAAACAGCAACCAAAATACTGTTAAAACAGCTGGATTTGTTCGTGTTACTAAAACCTCGCCAACCAGTGTTATCACTAACTAAAAGTCACTTGAAAACGAGAATACGTAAAGGTCTATAACTAAAAAAGCTGATTTTGAGTGTTTATTAAAAAAATAGATACTTGCGAACCATATCCTAAATGTAATAATAAATATGAATTGATGAAAAAATATCGAAATCCAAAGGAAGAAAACAATGATTCTGGTTCATATAAAGAAATATTTTGTTAAAATGTCATATAACCGATTAAAGGTTCGATAATGTAAAAATAAAATTGAAATTCATGTCATACACAAAAAATTTCAAAAACATGAAACAATTAAGATTTTTACTATGTAAAATACGAAAATGATGAAAATATTACAAACCTCCAGAGTCTTATCAAGAAAAATATGCTTCTAGTGTTTGTGGAAAAATGTTAATGGGCAAAGTAAGATATATTGCTGATATATACAAAAATGCAATACCAATGGTACCACTAACTGACGAAATAAAAAATAACTATTTAAGAGCCATTCATTGCAAAATTGGAAATGATCGTGCAAGATGTTATGATCATTTAACATGCGAATTTAGAGGAGTAGCACATTATAATCGTAAATTGTATGTGATCGAAATCAATGTTCTGTTGAGTATACATTCATAATTTATATGATATGTCAAACATTGATTTACAAACGGTATTTGAACTAAGAAATTAATATATAATTGATCTTATTACAAATAATGAGGAAAAAATATTTATTTTGAAAAACACTTGATTATGGTGTGAATTTAAGATTTATTGGTACATTTCAGTTTATGTCTTTTAGTATGTACGTTCTTTACAAATATATTCCGAAAGAACAACTTCGAAAAAATCTAAATATTTTTCAAATGAAAATGTAGCTTTCATCACTAAAAAAGGTGAATATCCATATGATTATATGAATAATGTTGAAAAAGTAAACGAAACTGAATTGCCGCCAAAAATGCAGTTTACAAAATTTTTAACAAAACTAATGTTTCTGATAATTATGTATTCGCACAAAAAGCTTGGAAACCACTTAATATTCACAACCTAGTTAAATATACAGAATCATACAGTAAAACTGGTGTTTCAACTTTAGCTAACATATTAAAAGAATTTTAGAGACATAGTTATTAAAAGAAAGTAATTAGATCCAGCACGGTATTTTACAGTCCAGGGATGACCTTGGGACGCTATTTTAGAACGTACAAATATAGAACTGCAATTGTTAACAAATTATGATAAAATGTTAATGATTGAGAAAGTTATCAGAGGGGGAATATCCCAATGTTGCTAATTTTATACTAGAGCGAATATTAAATATATAACAAAATGTAATACCGAAATAAAAAATTAATGTTGGGTTGCAAATAAATCAAACGATTAGGTCATGGGTCAATATTTATCATATGATAATTTTATAAGGTTAATTGTAAGCTTGATGGTGTAGATTATTCGATAAAATACGTATTTAATTTGAATAACAATTCAAACTATACACACACACACACACACACACACATATATATATATATATATATATATATATATATATATATATATATATATATATATCAGAAGTGGATTTGGAATATACGAAATAACTGCATGATTTGCGCAAATATTTTATGTTACTACCAGAAAATACAATAGCCAAGTGTTTATGAAAATCCATACTTTTAACTTACCAGTATGATTAAGAAAAATATGTGTTGCAAAATGTTACTCTGGAACAATATCTGTCGCTTGGAATTAAAATAGTAAAGATACATACATTATTAACATTTTGGCAATCAGATTAGATGAAATCGTATATTGGTCTAAACCCAGAAATGCGAAAAAATGGCAAAACTAAAATGGAAATTATAATAAATATAAGAAATTAAGTTAATAGTCCATTATGTACAAACACTAAAAAAGATGAAAAAGTAATTACTAAACGAAATTGTAAAGATTAGACTATATTTACTCAATAATTTGTTGCAATTCATACTCATAAATAGACAATATTATTTCTACAAAACAATTTATGTTGGAACGAGCATACTAAAACCAATACACGGAACCAATATTGAATTACTTTGTATGGATTGTGATATTTTCACATGACTTTTACGACGATATGAAATAAATGATAGATTATTTTGATAATTTGCGTTGTCAAAAGTAATATTAATAATACATCACAAATAGAAGAAAAAATGTTATTTGCAAAATTACAGGTGAAAATTGTGGGCAAATAATGGAAAATTTTATTGGATTAAAATAAAAATGTTGGCTATAAATGTTGAAATTAACATTCAAAAAAGGACTGAACGTAATGAACGGTTGTGGTAGTAAACAAATACATTCTATTTTGTTCATTACAAATTAAATAAATCATTTAATAATATATTTCATAATTTTATTGTGACGATGAAAATTTGTTGTATATAAAATTACTGTGTAGTTAATTGCATTTTAACAATAATTTTATCGTTATGTGGTGATTCTATCGGAGATTATTACATGAAAAATTATAGAAAAGTAGCTTAATATTTCGATAAATTTGAGGAATTATTGTTACTATTATACGTGACCAGTTTCAGTTGCTCACCTGCATATGTGTAAATGACAGCAGAAAATTCCGATTTTAAAGACATAAATTATGGCGTTAATTCTAAAGTTCTTCTGTTTCAAACACTAATACTTTTTGTACTGCACAAATGGTGTAGGTGGTGTACATATTTTATAATCATTACGTTGTTTATAATTTTTATTTTGTTAACTGTTTTGTTCAGGAAGGAAGGGTTATTTGAACATCACAATAGCTGTTGATAAAAACAATATGAAACTAAACATTTTGGAAGATGTCAAGTTTGAATTATTTGACGTGGATTTTTTTTCATCCATACGAAAATACTTCCGAATTTGAAAAAAAAAAAAATTAAATAAGAATAACTGTGGACATTAAAAATTGTTGAAAAATAGTTTTGGTGCTTTTCGTATTTAATATTTTTTTTTTTATAATGAATACATTTACAATGGAAACATCACTAAATATGCTTAACAAAGATAATGGGTTATTTTCTTGGGATTTACAGAAAAATAATGTATTGTAAGTAGTAAACACTATTGGCTAAACATTATCAGACAATTTTAAAGAACATGTGAACGCTACAGACAATGGCATTAGGTGGCGGACAGCTTTCTGGAAGGGTTTCATCTACTGGGAGGTAAGTAAGTTTCTATGGGAACAGTTCTACGGTAAGAAAGTCATAAAAACCTTTACACCAAGCTTTACATGACAGATTATTTTAGTAAATAACGAGTGTACGATTAACTTATATTAAGTAATGGACAAATTATCTGTGATAACATTTAAATTAATTTGAATATATTCTGAACAGTTTTATTTGTAGCCAAAATATACTTCGTATAATATTTATTCAAATGTAAACTTATATCTACATATCAAATGATTTCCCTTACTAGAACCATAAAAGTTGAGCATTTTTAAAATTGGCTTTGTGGAGAAAAATATAGAAAACATTTATCAGATTGAAGCAAGAATTAAATTTACCTAACTTTAAATATTGTTTTAGTTAGCTAAATAATATAGTTTCAAGTGTCGGTTTTCTATTAAAAAATTGAGTTTTGATAAACTTTAAATTAAATAAATGGAAAAGACAAAAGAAGCCAGTCTCCTAAATTATGAATATTTCTGAACTCGTAGAAAATAGTGTAGTGTAATTTTCAGTAAGTATAAATAGGAGACAAGCAACAGAACTGTTGGAAATGAGTGCATTACATTCCTAAGCAAAGGAAATGTAGAAGATTGTCTGGCGCGAAAGATTTACCAATGCATGTTGAAAAAATACTTTTAAAAATCTTATTTAACATTTTAAAAAATATTTTTGAGTTTTCCTTTAAAAATATGTGGCGTATAAGACTTACTATTTTGGTGTGAACTACAATGGAATAACTACAACAGTTCCTATAACCAGCATGCGAATTATATTTACCGCCTGATTGCTTCGGCAAGCAAAATAAATGTATGTTAGAAAAGTGTTCTCTTAAAGGTTCAAACTCTACAATAGATATTCGAATATTGTTTATGGACAGTTAATCAGTCTTTAACCTGTTTAAATATTTTTATTTATTTTTCTAATTGTTTTTCTTTGAAAGAGAGAACCTTATTGACATTAACTTAATTCAATTTTGAAGTAATTTAATTTTGTGTGCAATATACTCTGAGTTTTATTCGAAATAGCTTCAGATATATGTATATTTAATTTACTGCAATAAAGCACAGATACATAAACTAAAACAAATTCGAGTATAATGTGTGCACTGTCAGTTTACATATTGCTATATCGAATGTTTATCAGGATTGGAGGTAGAAGTGTATCTTGATTTCTTTTAATGGCGTTGGTGTAGTAAAAATAGTTTTTTCCTATTTATGCCAATAATAGTTCCACTTTTACATAGAAGATATGTAATTTCCAAAAATAAAATGGGGGTCAAGTAGTATTGCATAATCGCTCAACAAATTCACAAAATGTCCATAGTAGTGTAGAGAAAATTAAAAAAAAATTAATAATCGAGATCTCAGGAACTGGATGTCATTGTATCAATTCATTTTAAGACATATTTTAAATAACTTATACTCTGTCCACTCTAAGGTTGTAGCAGAAATAGAAATTACTAGCGAAATAAATCAAAGTAATTGAATTTTATCGTAATTTCTCACATTATTATTGTGCCATCGCATAGTTACCTTGTATTTGTCAATATTTAAAATGACATTTACGTTGTACAAAAAAGTTATTGTCGTTTACTTGGAAGAATTAGCTGCAACCTTAGAATGGATAGAGTATAGTTTGGGAAAATTCAATAACTGCTAGAACTCAAAACTATGCATACATTTACTCATTTTCATCGAAGTTTAAACAATACAAAAATGTAACTCTTTGTATCCCCAAATGTGTCTTGCAGTATCTCATAGCCTTTAATATCAATATGAATTATCTATTTTCTTCAAGTTAATTACTTCTTTTAATTTTGTTTACACCGCAATTGCCATTTTGTGACTTTGACGAGCAATTATTTAAACCCCGGTGGCATTTTTTTTTTGGGAAGGGGGGATGGCATGTTATCTGATGTGTAAAAGTTTAACTGTGTATGATACAAATATATAATTTTTTGTGTAACCAACGTCCTTAAGAAAACGCATTACCACACATCGTAATAGGCATGCGAAACTATTTTAGGTTGGACTTAACACCCTTCCACATTTTAGTTCAAATGGTCATACTCGTATTCTAGGTTTCAACAGGCACCAGACTAGATGATCGATGGATACAGATGCCACAACCCCTACCCTCCCACCCGAAGTTAGATATTTTCGAACTAAAAAGCAACACATCGATGTCATACAGAAATCATATAAATAGTTTTTTTTCTTAATATGGCAGTTTTGCTGTAATTTAAAGCATTGACTACTATTCGTGTAATAGAATGCTACTTATTCTGATGTTAATAAAACAATATGTATTTGACATACTGACTTTTGTTTCAGTTTTGTAAATTTGGTAAGTGTTGCGTTCAATAAAGTTATTTACACACTAATTGCATTTATTTTACGAAGTTCAGTAGACGTTTGCTGTACAGTGGCAGAACACTTAAACACGTATAATTTAAATATCAAAATCTGTAAATTTATTGCACTTACTCTTAATTCTGCACTATCTTCGCCTAGACCTACCAAAAATTTACGAAAGCACAACTTTCTCAGAAACGGACAAAACATGTGCCAACGTAACTAATAGTTTTGCTGTATAATTTTCCATTATTATGTAAACAAAACTTCAAACCTATACGGACACACCGCCAAGATCAGAGTCCCTCCTTACTAATCAAGGACAACGGATTGAATAAGTAAAATAATATTAGTTGTTAACTCATGCGTTACCTTGAGTATGGTAGGCAGGTTGAAAAATAGGTTAGTATCGCGAGACAGACTTGCATTGTTCTTCGTGTCAAGTTTACAGCCACAAGAACTGTTCTTAAGACTGGTTTACAATCAAGCAACAATGCCGTGTTTGTTCGCAGATTTTCGCAGCCTGTTTATTACGTCTGGAAGTTGCTTGAGCGACAACACACCATCGTGTACAACGTAACGATTTAATGCTATTCGCAAAACAAAATGTTGCAGGTTGTTACACTAAAGTTAAAATAATAATAATAAATATTCCTCCACACTCGTTCGAGGTCTCGACTCCAGGAAGTGGTTATTTCAACTTTTAAAATTTTTTAACCAAATAAATCATTCTTAGCTTAAAATAGGAGGGGCTGTTAAAAGTGCAATGTAATTTTTTATACTTTTATTTAAAAAATTAAAAATAATTACAACTTGTTTTGAATGCATGAAATGTGATTTAACGGCCAACGTGACACTACACTTAATTTAAATTGCATTAAAGTAGTACGAGTCTAAGTATTTTTAGTAAATATTTTCACTTTGTAAGCGTATTTGCTTACATCAATTTGTTAATTTAACCATGAGTACTTACATTTTCCCTCAACAGATAATTAACACGTAGATGGGAGAGTTTGATTGTGGTACATAATCTTGTAGCTGTTAACTGCGCAACAACTATATTATTGCGCACTACTTTACCTTTACACTACTGAGCAATCTAACTAATACAAAATCACAGCACGTCCTTTAGGATCTGCTAATGTTATGTTGCTACAAAAATAATTGCAAGTAAATTATTGAAATTATTGGCATAAATCTTTACTGGTAAGTGAAATATTAACTTCATAAAATTACATTTATGTTGCTTCACTTAAGCTTAAACCAACTATATTAGGAATCATCTTCGGAACGTTGAACCACATAACTATGCGCACTGATTAAAACTTAAGTAATTTATTGCAAAACTAAAAAAATAAATTATTTACAAATTTTTCAGTTTATATGTGTAGGCCCAGATTTCACTTTAGGAATTTGAAGATTTTCCCTAACTATCAGAATGTCAGTTCATGCTTTAACGTCACGGAGAATAGTTAATAAGGCTTCAAATTATTCAATGTGATGTGGACAGACTTAAAAAAACCTGTGAGCTGGCCGAAGTGTAATTAAAATAATATGGTTCCCTACATACCAAATACCTTCTTGGATCATAAATTCCTCACATTAACACCACTTGTGTGAATCAGGGGCATCTCAAGATCTTTAATTCTCTATTTGAATACACAGGCACGTCTCCCTGGAGCTAATAACTTACAGAGATTTTGTGTTGTGATTCTTTTCAGTACGATTAAGTCCAACTGCTGAACAATAAAATCGTCATAAGAAATATAATTAATGGACGACAACAATTCATGAAACATTTAAGAACATATGGGCACGTGTTATAATAACAAACTATTTAGTAGTGAACTATGGCCAACTCGACGGTTGCTGGAACAACACCGTTCGGATGGATAGACTACAGCGCATTTGGCTTGATTGTGGCGCTGTCAACTGTAGTTGGCAGCCTGATTGGCGTGTGTGGCAAGCAAGACACGAAGGTTGACTATCTTCTAGGAGGTCGGTCTATGAAGGTGCTACCCATAGCCGTCTCGCTCGTCTTCAGGTACAGAGGCATGTTCACATTGACTGTTAAGTAAGGTGATCTCATTTTGTACCACAAATACAGCGTTCGTGTAGTTCAAGTTAAATTCGACTACACAGATGTACAGAAACAATTGCATAACAAGTACATCACGCGATCTGAATTTGTGACAAAAATGTTTGTGGTGAAATGTTGTACGACATTTTACGTGCATAATGCGACACCACTGCACTGAGAAAGTCCCTCCCTTATTGTGTTCCACATACAGGTAATATTTTATACATGTTGCGTCATGTAAACGTAGAATCATATATTCTGACTCTGTAGCCTACCCATAATATGCAAGTCAGAACAGTAGTAGTAAAATAAGTAAGATATTTGTGGAGCGCAACAGGGGACTATATACAGTCAAATGTTGCCACATTGTGCATGTAAAAATTGAATCTCACTACTAAAACATTCGTCTCCAATTTAGCCCAAAATTTTCGTGGTGTGCTAACTAATGCGATGTTTTCTGGATATCCTGTAGATTACACTTTACAAGAACACAGATCCCTCCACCTTGCTATGGAATGAGGGTTTAACTTGCAAAGTTAAATAACATTATTAGAGTGTCAATGTTTGGATATACACACAATGACAGGTGATGGAGAAGAATTAAATTAATGTATTTATAAAATATACTGCCTTTATTGTAATGCAAGATGGCCAGGTTAATTTATAACTCTCTGCAACTGTGCCCATGTAGAAGTTTCAAACCTCTTCTTTTTCATGTATGTACGATTGAGGTAATATTTGTCAAAAGAGACATGCTATTGGTGTGATGTTTCTGTCATTTAAACTCAGGAATGAATTTATATATTCACTAAATTTATCAATAGGCTCAGGTTTGCTTAGAAGTTAATATGAAGACCATGAGTAGGGTACTGGTCTTTGAACACGTTGGCTGTGTCAACTATAATAACATTTCTAAATTCTCTGCTAAAGTTGTTCAGTAGTTCGCTTACCCTTACAATTTCTTTATTTAGACAATAGTCATAATGTATTCAAACAAGGAACGTACAGTGGGAATTCTATGCGATCTAAGTGCCAAAAATATGTTTTTGAGAAAAAGGGGAAAACAGCGCTCCTAAAGCATGCATACGTATTGGACATACAAATTTTTACCGATCATAAAATCTGTTAGAACAATTATTGGGCTTAAGCTCTTACAGAAAAACATAGGCACTGGCACACAATTCATGTTGATGTAATAAACTCAATTCGTTTTCTTTTGGCACTTAGATCATTTAGAATTGCCACCTGACAAATAGGTTTTATTTTATTGTTGGTAGAATTATAACATTTAAATAGTAACATAATAATATGTATATTTAGTATAGCAACTAGCTTATAAATTCTTTTCATGCTGTTACTAAAATGATATTTCTATATAAAGAATTTATAACAATATATAATAACAGTTATAAACAAGAAATGCATTTAGGTGGCCGTCTGCCCGGTGCTCACGGCGTGTAGGGCTTTGGCCGTTGACAGAGTATTCTAAAACTGTTCATCGCACGTGATTGATGTCTGCTTAAGAATATAATTTATAGAACGTCACAAGTTCGCAGTAATACACGTTTTCTAACTGCTAAAAATGGGGGAAATACGAGTATTTGCGATTGTTTTAAAGTAAGTAAATCTTGTTGCAAAATCTTTGAAAGGGTGTAAGCTTGTATAATACACCTTTTTCTTTAATATTGCGTCATAAAATAACAGACTCACCACAGAAAGTCTCATAGAGGCGCGTTGCCGGCGAGAAGAATGCGTACCAGTTCGTCTCAAACGAGCAAAATATGTTCACCCAGACCGCCACCTTAATGTTCAAGCATTTTCAAACAAGGTTATGGTGAGTGAATAGGATACCAATTTGGATTTAGTTACCTGGACAAGCTTCACATGACTGTCAAAGAACTAAAGGTAATATGAAAATATAAATAAGCAGAGAGTATGCTTTAGTCGACAGGATACATAGACAACATTATGTTCCAGAAAAAAGAATCGATAAAAAAACAAGGACAAACAGAAAAGAGCATACTCTGGTTATTTATGTTTTTATGTTGTCTATATATTTCTTTGGCAGTCATCAATTGAGTATATCCAAGAAACTAAATCCAACCATCCACTCCCATTGCACAGCTCTTTCATAGATAAGGATGACACATATGTTTAAAAATTTATTTGGTACTTTTACTATAAAATTGTGCACACAATAAAACATTTTACATAAGCATAAATTGATAAATATTCTTCCTAACTTCGTACAAATATACTAACCATAATTTTTTTTCTGTGCAGTCAGATATCGGGGATAGCTTTGATTGGATTACCAACTGAAATATACGTGCATGGGACTCAGTACAATGCTGTGATAATCAGTATTACAAGAGCAACTGTCATCAACTGCTACGTTTACTTGCCTATTTTCTACAACCTGAAGCTCACGTCTATATTTGAGGTATGATTATTTCTTCGTATTACCGATTAATTTTTTTTCATTCCCATGGCTCTTGCTTACAAAATTATGATAAATATTTTTTCTGGTAAAATGGAAACAATCACTAACCATAAATGTTTCTTATCATTTGTTATTGTAATATTTCTGTATTAATGACAGTATTTTTAAACACTCAATATAAAATAATTATTACTTGAGAATATTAATAATTACAATTTTACTTTATTGAATACCGTTCCTTACGCCCTTACGTTCCACTCCTGATTCATACCAACTTTACGTTGTCATTTCCTGATTCTAATACTTCAAATTTACGGACTTACAAATATTTCCCCTCTGATATATTCGGCGTATGAATGCTGAACCGGTGGGTTAACGGTTTTCTACTTCCTTGCCTTTAAATGAAACAGTAGTAGAAATTTATAATTTAATATGTGATTATGTTAAATAAACAGTTTTATGTTAAACGAAGCTATACTATATTTTTTCAGTACTTTGAGATACGATTTAACCGACACTCACTTTCTTCTGTCGCTGTTTTACAACATAACGCAATTGTTGTGTATTCCACTTGTTATCTGCGTCACAGCTCTTATATTTAACAAAGGTAAGTAGAATGTTTAAGGTATTAATTTTGGTTCTGATGTTTAAAATATTTATATAAGATAAAATGTCCTGTATATAGAACATAACAATTGCTGACTTATTAGGCAATTTGAATTGCTTATACAATACTAGAGAATTCCATGTATTTGTTTGCGTCCGTTTTCTGATAAAGAAAATATTAGGTTAAAAACGACGTTTCACGTCACTACATTGACACAGGCAAAATGCTCGGTGTTTTGCGCATTTGCCAGGAGGATTGCCAATGGCATTATAAGAGATAGTGGAAAATATTTTTATTCTGTTGAAGGATTTAGACATAATAGCAACATCAGTTAGTCCATGGTTTTCTCGTATAGCGTTTGTTAAAAATACCCACCAAAGCGATCCGGGTTGGTTTCCGGCAGGGTCGGTCTCCGGATTTTCGCATGTGAGGAATCGTACCGGACGATGCCGCTGGTCGATGAGTTTTCTCGGGGATCTCCCGTTTCCCCCGTCCATTCATTCCGATGCTGCTCCATACCACCTCATATCAGCCCTCCCATGCCCTAAAGACCTCCATGTTGAGCATTGAACAAAATTTTTCACTCACTCGGGAACCTCCCGCTTCCCCCGTACTTTCATTCCGGCGACGCTCCATACTCACCTCATGTCATCCCTCACCAACGCTAAGGACGAAGATGTTAAACGCTAATAAAAAAATCTCCCACTTTTTATCACTTCTTGAAATGAAAGATGGCTTAACCGGATTTTGTGTGCATTGCAGCCGATACGATTAAATTATTAAGAAATATCCTACACATTTCCCAGATTAGCCTGGCAAGAGCAAAGATGTCAGGGAGGATAGGTAAACTATATGGTCTTGGTATGGAATACATTTAATTTAATCATGTAACTTCTATTCTGTTCAGCAAATTGTGACTGGAGTAAGTCTAAAAATAAACCACTTATATATGTCACCACATTTAAAAGAAAGTTAGTTTTTTTTTTTTTTTTAATTCAGTGTGTCTACTGACGGAATTGAAACAGAAGTCGAGAAAACCAAAGATGTAAGGAAATAACCTAGAACAAATGACAAGACTCAAATTCGGATCTTCCTAGGCTTCTGTGATTATTATCCCTGCCCATTTAGTTGCTTCACTAGAAGTACTAAGTACCTTCAAGAACTAACCAAAAAATTGAGGGAATTTTGTGGTCTCCAGAAAGTGAAATTTATTTAAAACATTCAAAAGAATTATATCACCAACCTTAGAGTTACCAAGTAGCGTACGTGACTTCATGTTGGCCACGTATGCAACTGATGTAGTTATTGGTGAAATGTTATTACACGTACAGGATAGGTAAGAGAGGCCTTTGAAATACATCAATTATATAATTGTACAACCTGAGACGAAATATTCGGTGGCACATATGGGGGTACCAGAATTTATCAAAGAAATATCACTTTAAAAGAGTTATTATTAATTACTATACACTTGTAAAACAATGCATATAGTATGACGTCATAGTAGTTCACTGATGGTTTATTAAATCTGATTTATTTTAGTGTCAGGAATAAATCTGCATCTTGTGACCATCGTTGTTTCTGTGACATGCATTTTCTACATAATGTTGGTAAGAATTTCATTTTTTTTTTAATACAATGTAATAGTTTAGTATTTATTTTATATAGGGCCTAAGGAATAAGTTACATAAAATTTACAGTGTGAATCGAATAAGAAATTAAATTATGACAGTTACGGAGTAACTATAACTCACTGCTGTAAATCAAGTACAAATAGGCAATGGTAAAACATTTTATAAATCTGTGTTAAACTGCCAGTTGTGATGTATTGAAATGTAAACAGTGAAATAGCGTGTGGCATTTCTGTGACAAAAATATATATTACAGTCCAAATTATGACACATACCAGTTAATACACCTCAAAAATTTAGTTAATGCGCAGAAAATTAGTAGTTGCGAATAAAATTTTAAAAAAGAAGGGAGGAAAAACAAGCTGATAGCCAAGGAAAAACGAAACCGAATTAAAGTTACAAAAAACTTATTTTGATACTGAATATAAATTTGTAATATAATTTTTTACAAAATAAAAATACAAGCCAGGCCATACTGTTTCTGTTTACTAAATATATATATATATATATATATATATATATATATATATATATATATATATATATATATATATATATATATATATATATATATATATATATATATATATATATATATATATATATATATATATATATATATATAACATGACCCGCAGAAGAAAGTGTTATTTATCAGTTGCAACCAAATGAGTCTGAAATTTAAAACGTATACTTTTACAGACAAGGCAAAAAAACTTTTTTTTTTCAGACAGAATTAATACAAATAACTACTAGGTCAGTATATCTATTGTTAAAAAACATAGAAAACTAATATCGTTACAAAAACTGCCGGAAAATCAACAATTGATTTTAAAATATTTAATTGCGCACTATTATGGGTCAAATTTTTTTTATTATATTATTAATACTAAGTAAAACATGGTTTGCACTGTTTTACCTAAGGCCCATAGTTTTACGAATTCGGGTAAAGTAACCATTATTTATTTATCGGAATGCTTTATTTTGGAGAAACTATTTATTGTAAATGCAGAAAAGTACCATAAACTAATATATACTGTTAAGAATAAGGTTATTTGTTTTGCATTAGTTACCAAATCCGCTTCCCTTTATCACTATTTTTGAAATTATTTAAGTATTTCTTATTTTGCTTGTACTGTACATCGCCTTAAGTGATGCTATACCCGAAAAATCAGAAAACTGTAACAAAATCTTTAAATTCTGTAAAAAAATACTCGCTATTGTATGTCTTAAAAAATCAGTGTAAAGATATTTTTAATTTATTTCCTCTAAACGTAAAGAAATTCCTTCTGTATCACATTATTACCTAATTTTTCCATTACTTTGAATTAAACTTTTGCAATGCAAATCATGTGATTATTAGGCTACGTAAACGAATTGTTAAATTTCTACTCAATATTCAGAAGTAATTGAAAATCTTCAATAAAATATTTAATTAATTATATTCTTCGCGTTGTAGCAAAACCTATCAAGTAATCCGTAACAACAAATATAAAATGTTATATTAACAATTCCAAGAGTTGTTAAGGTGAGTCATCAGACGCCATATTAGATTCTATTGTTTTTCACTTTTTTTAATTTTGAGGACGAAGGGGTGAAGTTTCTAAGTACAGCGGAATTTCTATTTATTATGAGTTACAGTACTAGCGCAGCATTTTATCGTAACGAATATTTAAAACCTTTTCAAGCAAAATTTATGTATTTAATTTGCTGAACTGATTTTGACCAAAATATGTGATAAAAGTTCAACTGCAATAATGTAACTGTACTGCAAGGTAAATGGAATTCATGTTATAATCGCAAATTTTCACATTTCCTGAAAAACACTTAAAATAAAATAATCCAATTCGGAGACCAATAGACCACCTTAAGGACTGACGAATGCAATAATTTCTGTATACAGTTACACGATTCTGCACGTTATTACTTAAAATTTTTTACAATAACTTATGTATAAAATTGCTTAAATATATAACATAGAAAGAAAATAAAACATAATCTAGTATATATAAGTTGTTGACATGTGTTCTTAATAATAAGTACTTTTAAAATCTAAATATTTTAATTTTACTTTCCTCCTAATGTTATATCGGATCAAAATAGTGTCATCTTGTAATAATAAAAAAATAGCAAACATTTCTTAAGAGTTAGTGGACGCTAGCTGTTTTTTTACGTTCGAGGCACGGGAACGGGGATGGCTTTTAGTCGAATATAACACGTCCGTCAAACACCTCATGACCTCTAGGCGCGGAGTACTAAAGTAACGCGCAGAGTTTTTGTAGAAACCTTTTCCAATGGGTCTTCAAGCGATGACCATGGAATTTTATTTGCGGAAAGTACGAGGAAAAGTCCAATGCACGTTTCTATGATTTAGTTTTCCGATTGCGATTGATGTATTTCCTCGTCTACAGCAACGTGAAAAAAGTCTTTTCTAGCACTGTTGAGAAGCTTGAAAATCATGTTTTTTATTAGCGGACGGCATTTTTAAAAATATTGGGACACAGTTTGATGCGTGTCTTCTTTTCGTAGATAAACATATTGGAAACATTTTTATTAGTTACACCAGAAAAAATACGTTCCGTATCACGCTACAGCACGTCTCACGTGCCAAGTCCACTGACTCTTAAGTACATTGTAATATTCCAGGTAAAACAGCTAATCGTTATTATTTTCAGGGTGGAATAAAGTCGGTGGTATGGACAGAGTTCCTGCAATCATTTGTGACGGTTGGTTCCACGTTTTGTCGTCATTGTTATTGGAGTGGCACACGTTGGAGGAAATTGATGTCGTTTTAAGTCGAAGCTATGAAGGGCAGCGCCTGGAGTTCTCCAAGTAATATTTTTAACATTTGTTACATTTACTAATGTCAACTAAATAATTTATTTACAAATAGGAACGTTTGATTTATTAGCATAGATAATGTTATTTCCTTTGGATATGTGTAATTGGTAGTCACAGGTGAAATTTTTACTATGTGCTCTTTGGTTCCATATTTAGATTTTTTGTATCATATTAAAGTTAAATCAGTATTCATCCTAATCTTTCAGCATTAGGCATATCACATGAATTGCATTCTGCATTTAACGAAAAGAAAATATTTTGGAAATGCTACTAGTACAACTCTTGCATCAGGTCCGTGTGAGTTCGATTTAGTTCCGGTTTAGTAAGTGTTTTTTGTATGCAATATATGACAGCTTATAACAGTTTGTATTAATATAAGCACTTTAGAAGTCACTAATTTGTCAGTTTTTTTTTTGTGAAAATTAAAGTAACAAAATTGTCACAATTACCAATGTCCTTCACCTCCTGCGCGGTTCTGCATACCCTCAAACATGCATGCACGTGTGCACACATACACATAAACACGAGGATACAAATATTTGAAATAAAGAAATTTTAATGTTTTAATACCTGGTTCTGACCGAGGTTTTGCCTGAGTGTCCTAGTAAACTTAAAACGTAATTTATTTGAATCAACTGAGAGTACAAAGAACATTGCGATGATTTAGTATTTCCAGTAAATATTACACTGCATTTCTATATGAGGACCCATAGTAGGTGCTAAGAAATGATTAAAAACTCTCTATGATACGCCTAATACCATCTGAATATCTCTGGTATTCAATTTAACTTTTCATAAGAATAAATATATCATTGTAAATTATTCAGAATCATCTTAACAGAATTTGTTATTATTACATTCATTTAAACTATAGCTAAATTGTGATTTGTTTATTCGTAACAATCAAACGATAAGTTAAAGTTACAGCTACGACGACCCGTTTGGCCGATTTATGAACAATCCTATAACGCATAAAGACATTTGCACTTTTCGTCAAACACAATGCATTATAAATTAGTAATTTAAAGAATGACTTTTAAATCGTAAAAAAAAATATTTAAGCGGCAATTGATGTGGCACAACAGGAAAATGTTTTACTAGAAATATGAAATTCAGCACGAAAGCCCACATATGACAATTTTTTAGAAGTTATAAACGTGAGTCCATTTCCATTACGATTTTATTGCATGTTACAACCTAGCTCTAACATCTACATTAAATATTCCTGACGTCGTTCAAAGCGACCTAAACGTAGCCACTCTCCTTCCCGAAGCAGTTTGGTACAGTTTATATCCAACCGTTTCCAAGCTTTAGTTTTATGATCACAAGATTCACGTGCACCTAAAATCTAAAGACGATTCTCCGACAGAGTGCAGATCGTTCTGAAAATTTTCTCCTTCTAGGGTATACGTGTTCGCAAGCGCCCGTAATGAATGTATTTAGATTGAAGGTAACTTCTCAGTTTTATTAAAATAAGTTGTTTCGTAGACGATAATAGTAGTAGCAGTCCAACATTTCTCAATTAGAAATCCTTACGACAGTATCTGCACCAAAAAGACGTATGTTTTGTTTACTAAATGGCGTGCTGTACCATAGTCTTCCCTAAATGTGTTCAAAATGATTCTAGGATTTATACTAGATTTTATTGCAACAAATATGCCTTCTGGCACTAACGACTTAAAATTACTTTTCGTCTCTATTTAAACAAAAATTGTAACCGTTGTGCTAATTTGATAAACTTTTTTTTATGACCAATTTTAAAACCAAAGTCGAAAATTTCACGTAAATTCCTTTCTTAAAGGGTAATTATGAAATATGTTCGTAAATAATTACTTACGAAACCAATAATTTCTTAAAGCTTGTTGAACATGGGCGTGCTATAAATAAGACTATAATATCCATTCTTGTTCACGCTTATTTATATAGTTTGATACATAAAATATAACTGGGTTTTCTGAGATTTGAATATTTTTTTTTTCCAATAAGCGAAGTACTCTTTATTGTAAATTTTGGGGAAGTAAGAGTTTACAAATCTAATATATAAAATTCTCACGTCACAGTGTTTATTTGCATACACCCCTGAAACGACTTAACCGATTTCAATGAAATGTTTTGTATACATTTGGTAGGTCTGCGAATAAGTTTTTATCTATTTTTATACTCCTAAGTGCTATTGTCTAGTAAATATTTTTAATTTAATATTTAAGAACCCGGTTGATAACTGTGTAAGTGATAATTGATCAGTTATCCCCACGAGCTGATACCGGTCTATCCCCACCAGGTGTCGCTGCTCTATTATTATTATTATTATTATTTATGTATTTATTATTAGACCTCCTCCACTTACATACCACATACTTACACACTTACAATATGTTATTCATGTGACAAAACAACGTTTGTCGGGGCAGCTAGATAACATGTAAAATTGGAATTTTTATTTAAACTATACAGAATGTATGAATACAGCGGTTACAAACTTTCAGGAGAGATAGAGTACGCCCAGACGATGGGAAATCACACAGCGATGCATGGAAACGCTTTCCTGGCGCGTCAGTGACGACACAAAGAATAAGAAAGAAAGGATTGACAAAGAGGAGAAAACATGTTTATTATTCTTAATACAACAAAATAACTTAGAAGAAGAACATAAAGAGACATTGGTCATCTTCACTAGCCATAGACTTCCCAGCATGTTCACTGTATTAGAAATAATAATATTTTCTCCTCTTGTTTATGTCCTTTCTTTCTTGTGTTTTGTGTTGCAGGAAAGTCTTTCCGACCCCGCATTGTTATGTAATTTCCCATCGTCTGGGAGTACTCTATATCTCCTGAATGTTTGCAACCGCTGTACTGATACATCCTATATGACTGTAGCTTTTAAGTCCTACGTATATACCTAAGGGCAATTCAAAGCACATTAAAATGTATCTGAATATGAATAACTCAATCGTTACACTGTTAAGCAGTATTGTGTCTTCCAGTACACAGCCTTTCGTTATGACGATCATAGTTTAATTCCTAGTTCAATATGAGACGGATTTTCTCTACAAGGGTGAGATTTTTCAATAGAGATCACATATTACAAGGAAATTCATCTACCCCCTTCACCGATTGAGGTGGCGTAACGGTTATCCACTGGACTCGCGTTCAGGAATAGCCGTGTTCGTTCCCTGTCTTCCAAACATCTTGACCTATATTATCCATGGTTTCCCGAAATCGTTGCAAGTGTGGTGAGTTTCTGGTAGCTTTATATTACACTATAATTTTGTCATGTGTATTCAAATGCTACAGAATACGTTTAAGTGATCCATCCCAATAGCAACTCAACTGATAAAAATTTGCAGATATACCTAAAATGGTGTCTATGATTGAGAAATATATTTTAATATAAATTTTCGAATTATCGCGTAAATTACCTAACCTTTTTAATGTTAGTTTATGCAACAATTCTTGATCATGTACAGGATAAATACCAGCCGACAATCACGTGTAGGGACTGTTAACCTTAGGTTACCCCCAAGAATAACCGTTTACTTACGGGGGAGTGATTGACAATTTCACTACATTTTCAGTTTTTAAGCCATAGGATTTATTCAAATTGTATTATGCATATTTTCTCTTCGACAAATCATAGACTATATTCTTGGTAAACTGTTCGGCGTAAATATTAATTAAACATATCATTAATTTGTCATGCAGAATCATTGCACCGGAATTATAGGTTAACTTTCAAGAATTATCTTGCAAAGATTCTGCGTGGCAAATTAATGAAAGATTTTATTACTATTTATGTCAATCAGTTTACCAAGAATATATCCTATGCTTTGACGAAGAGAAAATTTTGATAATACAATTTGAATAAACGTTATGACTCAAAAACCGAAAATACAATAAAATTGTATAACATTCCCCTCAAGCAACCAACAGCTGTACGTTGACTGTTCGATGATTCAGTGAATGTATCTTCGTTTAGTTGCTGCCTTTGAATGATTGTTTCAAGGGATTTTGTCATCACCTAATGTCTAGGTCCTCGGCGCTAGTGAGGAGTGACATAATATGAGTATGGAGCAGCGCCGATATGAAGAGGTGGGGAAACAGGAGATCGTAAAAAAACCCGCCTACCAGAGGCATTGTTCCAACATGCAGATATCCGGGAACCGAGCTCTACACACAGTAAATATGTATTTTTATGCATCAATTATTTGTACGTATGAGTTTTATGACGTGTAGATATTAAGTAATCATTTACTGAGGCATTTTTGGAGTGTCGACTTTTTGTTTTGCAGTCCAGGAAGCACATCGTCTACGGATGACGAGGTGTTCGTTCTGTACAGAATTTCATACATGTTGCACCCAATGATTGGCACAGTTGTGGTAACAGTTGTCGGCATCTTGGTCAGCTGGATGACAGGCTTTAAGGACCCAAGGCAAATTGACTCCAGTCTTATAGCTCATTTCACGAGGAAGTTTGCAAGATCTCCATCATTTCTTCACGAGGAATAGAAACACAACCAGAATAAACCACTAAACGAATGTTAAAATAAAAAAAAAGTCTTTTTTCTTGCAATGATACCTAACCCAAAATCTACTTTTAACATTTGTCATCACTTAACAAGATTTTTGTAAGAAATGTACAATGGAAGTGCATGACTGGATTTAGATTCGTGGACATACTTAATTGTGATATAGATTACTGTAAAAGAAAATTAAAGATATTTGATAAACATAAAAGAGCAGAGAATGATGTAGTCAACAGTAGGCCTATACATACACAATATAAAATTCCATAAAATGAATTGTGTCAACTAAAAAAGGGACAAACAGATGAGAAATAAAAATTTAAATAAAAATTAAAAAAAAACCATGACACTACAAGGGCGATAACCAGGTTTGAGGTCTGCTTTGGTAAAGGGACGAACATAAAACTGTATGACCTATACAAAATTGCATACTTTGCTTATTTATGTTTCTCTATTATCTTTAGTTTTCTTTGACATTCATCTATATCGCAATTGATTATGTCCAAGAAACTAAATCAAGACTTGACAATAGTTTAACAAATGTTTTCAAGTTTTCCGTCAGTTTGTTCCGAAATTATGTTCCTAGTCTCCAGACGAGAAAGGTCACGTTCACGACATTATTTTACCGAACATTTTCCTACTCTTCCTCTTATTCTCTCCACCCCGTACCACTCTGCGCTCCTTCTCTACAAATGTTCTGTCAGCGTCTATTTGTGCTTATGTCTCGTTCCTCCCATTGGCTGCTACGAGACGTGAAGAGTTCAGTCACCAGACGTAAGGCTGAAACCCTATTGGCTATAGCAGCCAACATTCGTCACCGCTCCGCATAACCTTCAGCGAAGTGGGGAGAGGAAAATATTTTCTGTCAACTGACGAGGTCGTAGAACTGGCATAGCCCCTCTCCCGATACGAGGCAAACATAAAGTTATTTCTAAGTAGCTATTTAAGGTGTTGCAAATGAGAAGTTTAAATCAGTTAATCCGTGCAGGTAAATGTATTTGCCTCAGGGGCGTCATTTCAGGTTTTTCCAGGGGGTGGGGGGCAAGAATTTGTTTTCTGACGACAGTGACTTTGTTACATCTTTTTTATTAATGTATAAATGAGATACTTTAAAAATAAAACTTCAGTTTTATGTCCTTAAGTTAGCATTATTTACATTAAAAAATACAAAAAATATATTTATACACAAAAATTCCAAATCCAGGGGGGGGGGGCCAATGCCCCTGTAGCCCCAAATGACGCCCCTGATTTGCCTACGTCAGTCGGCAGTATGATATGATCAATTCTGGATCATCGGATTCGGCTTATGGGCGGAAGGTGATCTTTCTCCTATGACTTTTGACCCTATACATATTTTCTTTGTTATTTGACGCTTAGTTTGAATACTACAAAAAACTGCGAAAAAAAAAAACAGAAAAAACCGAAAAGAGTCCACAAAACAAAATAAGTCCGAAAAATTGCAAAAAATTTTAAAAATTTCCACATTATACTCTTGATGTGTTCATTTTTAAGAGTGGTAGTTATTTAAAAATTTCATGATGGCGTGATATATCTAAATAAACCATTAATGTGAATTTCACCTACTGGGTATACATGTAATATAGTACACTAACTTCAGTTTTAAGTTACACTGTATTAATTTTTTACAGATTCAAGTGCTATTTTCCAATGATTATTCAGACTGTCTACACGTATAACACAAAGTAAGGTACAATATATTCAATGATGTTGACTCATGTTGAGTTTAGTAATATGCATCCCGAACTTGAAAGATTTTAAGAAGTGTAAACAGTATTCGTATCAAATGTGTTTTAAGAACTCCATTACACATAGAAAATAATCATTATATGCAAATTATTGTCCTTTATTTTATAAAACCAATAATTGAAGTTGTAAGTACATAAAGCTAGAATATATAATCCCCTAAAAATATTTTGATATTTTAATACGTTTTTAGATATGTGTAACCAATTTTTACTTTTGGTGTTAATATGCACCCACATCACGTGAAGAAGGTTCAGTTTTTTATGTTGATAAATTTTTGTTTGCACACATAAGCTGCCATAGATTACGAAAACCTTGTATCGCTTATTTATGAACAACTGGTCGGTGGTAAATACTATCTGTGACATTCACGTCACAAATGTGAGAACAGTTACGAATAGTCTCTCATTTCGCAATGAAGTTATGTTATTTCTTATGTCATGTGACAATGTTAAGATAGTGTTGTCACTCCGACTCTTCACAAATTACACATAGTCACAATTTTGTTGACGTTCATGTATACTGTGTTGCTAAACTTGATGCGTAGCATCGCTGGTGGCAGAATAATTTAGTCATGTTCTATTGTTACTTAAGTCGAACAAATTACAGTACTATTAAGCATAAATTAAAATTGTTACATTACTGTTTAATGTCCACCACGTATTATAATCTACGTTAATAAGCATAATAATTAAAAGTTCACAACGGAATAAATAAAGGAAAATTTTTACTGGTGTATTAAGTGAATTTTATTTTGCATCACTTTGGAGACTTCTAAAAGAAAGTACAAAATATAATGCTAAAATGGCATTAATTAATTGTCAAGCGACGTAAATTTTTGTAGTTAGAAGCTGTGCCACCTCTCTTGCAGAGATGTTGTTTATAGGCCAACTACTGTCAACGTTAATCCATATAAACCTTGCATTTTACTATCATGTGCGTGTTTGTGTACTTACATGGCCAGTTCGTGTAATGTGGTTTTTATTTTACTGGGGTATTTCAGTAAAATCTCAAATTTATAGTAATCTAAATAGTTAATTTATTGCTCTTAAGTTGTAACTTAAATTCGTGAGTTTTAATACTCGATACAATGAACTAATTAGTACTCGTAAAATAAGTTCGTATACCATTCACACCAGACGACCCGAAAAATTAAGAATGAACATTGACAAATAATGTATACGCAGTTACATATTGCTGTCCTTACGGAAAGTAATGTGGTACAATATCTTTGACCACACTCTAGAATTATTGTATATATTTTAATTAAAATAATTATACGAATATTGCCAATATCTCCTATTTATAAGCCACAAGCGTACTAGAATGGACAACAAGCATCTTTTAAAACTGCACATGAAAAAAAATAATTTTTTTACTATATTATGAGTTCTGAATGTCACGCAATAACAAATGGCTCTAAAAAATTTTATGCAAGATTTAATATTATATACGCAAACATACTTAAAAAAAATTGTTTTCCTAAAACATTTGTTCGACAATCTGGCACAGAGTTTTATTTTATTTTACGTAAATATTTGGTGAATGAAAAGTAAGCAAGACTGAAACGGCTGAAAAACGAGAAATTATCGAAAAACTGAAGAGTTGTGTAGTGTAGTAGATATTCCACAACCTGTTACATACCTTATATGTTCTATTATTTAAAACAAACAGTAAAAACTGTTCACCCAGTAACATTGCAAAAAAGATTATATCCGCCAAATTATAGAACTAACAGTTGTCCTTAAGAATACTGCAAATTTAGGGTAATTTTGCACATCACGTGACAAGTTTCTGTTACATGGTAATGTATAAACGACTGCAGGTAATTCAGAGATTTAGATGATGGATATTCTTTATAATTGTAAATAAATGTAGTGAACTCGGCAAATGTAACATTTTAATTATACTGGCTGTCTATACGAGAATGCTTATAGCATAAACAAACAATATATGTTTTACCCTTACTACTAGGGACAGGAAAATGTCGCGAATTCAGTGACCCGCATGCTAGACTCTATGAGCCTATACATACTCAATCCCCGTCTATTCGTATATTGTCTGCTGTCCCAGTGAGTAACAACTAACGGACCAAAGGTCGCTGTTTGAATATGTATAGGAGAATTCATTCTAGCACGCAGGACATTAAATTCGCGAAATTTTTCTGTCCCTGGGTAAGTAATTTTACTAATTTTGACGACCTAAGCAGTTTTATTGTACGTTGGCGTATATGTACTGTACATTACTTAGTATATCATTTGTTTCGTATTACAATCTTCAGTATTTTGAGCATAGTGAATTCAATTTTATTTTATGGCTATGATATTGTCAATTAGCGAGTTTTGTATGCCAGGTTAAGCACGAGTTGGTAAAGTACATCTCTTGGAATTTTTTTTTACTTAAAGTTTACTCGGTTCTTGTTTGAACACACTGAGCAGAAATGTGCTTTGCGTCTCATATACTGGATGTTGTCTGATCAATAATATCACTCTCACAAGAGGCGTGGAGCCATAATGAAAACGCTGCTGCTCAAGAATAGAAACATTGTTTCGCAATGATCCGTCTATCCCGACAGTTCGAATGCAGCGTCGTATTTCGTGCAACCGTCGCGCCTCCTTGCAGCATTACTCTTCGCTGACTTAGAGAAGTGAGTTCGTAAATGACAGTTGACAGTCCACGACACCAACGATGACTTGCAAATACGTAAGTAACAGATACACAACTCCGTACTTTGTGCAGTGTTGACTTGCAGACAATACTGTAAAGTGAAAAATGTTTGTATAGTAACCAATTGAAGTAAAAATCACGACGATAGTCAATTATTGCGTTTCAGTTATATAGATGGTTAGTAAAAAACATATTTGGCTCATTTTTACTGCTTGAGGGTCGAATTTCGAAAAATCCGAAATTTCTCTATGGTAATTTACGTACGCAACATTTCGAAGTGAATACGAACTCTTTATCACTCTCTATCACGAAGGATTCGATATATATATATATCAATAGTTAATCGGAAACACGTTTAAGGTCAGTTCATCCCTTAAAATATTGAAATTGGAAAATTCCTTTATTTGGCTAGTATGCATTTTTAGGTGTGTCCTATTGAAGTAAAAATCACGATGATTGGCCGCCGAGTTCGAGCTCTATCTACGTTTCTTCGTAAACATATTTCACCCTTTCCTCCCCCAATTTCGAAAAATTCCTTCTTAGTGCTCACCTACGATCTGAGGGAAACCCCAACAAAAATTTTCACGATTCTGGGTCCAGTGTTTTGAGCTGCAGTTTGATATGTCAGTCAGTCAGTGTTCTCTTTATATATTCGTATGGGTTTATATACACTCATACGTATACATGTATGTGTGTGCCAGCATAACTGAACAAACAGTGGTAATATTTGCATAACTGCACGGTTTGTACGATACGAATTACAATTTAATTTTGATAATTACATGGGAATATGTAATGAGACTTATCGACAAATTGTTTGGTGATCAATCAATACTGATTTTTCCAAAGAGATAAGTACAAAATAATCCACGAAGTCTTCAGTTTAAGTATTAGCACTCGTTTATTTTGCCAAGTATGCGTTACGTCTGTACAAACATTTTTGAATACGATCGTTAGTCATGACTTGATCATCGCAATTGAATATTGAAGTGTGTTATAATTGGACATGAAATCCATACTTTTGATGAGCGTTTATGTAGTTTTCGCCATCGTATGTTCGATAAAATGTAGGAAATGTTCACGCAATGTGGTTTTTTGGTAGTGTTGTATAATACTGACTATACAAAGTTTTGTTAGTTGGAAATAGTACGCACGAACGCTGCAGAAACTGAGTCAATTAGAAGCAGGCAAGGTGGAATGAGAAATTCGTTCACTTCATAACGAAGAAAAGTATATTTTGTGGCGATGAACTTCAACATTATCCTCATTAGAAAACGATATAAAATATCCAACGTATTAACATCGATACAAAAGGTTATATAACAGCTTCGTGCCATCTGCTTCTGAACTGTTCCGGAATTTCTGCAAACAATATAGGCCATTCAGACGAAAGTGTTTCCAAAGCGAAAAAATTGACTTCATCATTTCAAGAAACAGGTTTTACACCATGTAGCCGAATAAACTGAGGGTCTCTTCAAGTTTAGTTCTTGTGGCCGCGTGCCTATACTGCCGACAGGTGGGCATATTTCCACCAAATAAAAGTTTAACTGAAAACTGGCTTATATTAACTGTGTTTTGTGATAAATAATAGTTTTAACGTTCTTAATGTGTTACATGATGAGTACCAGATTTAATAATAATGAGTGTTGATTTCATTTTTTCTTGTTAACTGTATTTTTAATGAGAGAATATTTGTTTATTTTTATCCATTGAGTATTTTTTTAACAGTGAGGCCTATATTTTATATTATTTCTGTAAGAATATAATGTTTTGTTTATTCCTCAGGGTTGTTTTTAGTTTCATTCTTAACATTGTTTCATCTGTGTCTGGCGGCTTTGTGTACGCCAAGAGTTATTATTGAAGGGTGGTGGAAAAAAGTGATTTTTAAGAATTAATGTTCTGTAACTTACATTCTTGACAATATTAAAAAGAAACACATTGATAAACAACAGTCTTGGAGGAATATTGTAAGTCAGGAAGAAATACTCCGAGTTGCGAATCTACATCAGTTACGAGACATTCAATTTTTTTAATACTTACACGTAAATTAAAATCACAGGCTCTCACAGTCACAACTTTAACATATAAGCCTACGTTTATTTTGACTCACGGATACCCTGGCACATGAGTCGTCTTTTTGCTTGACCGGACTGAACAATTACTGCCATGGCAAACTAATTTAATTTATATTTACACATATTTTGGTGATTTTTCCGGTCCTAATATTGCAAGTCGTTGCAATTTTAATTACATAATTCGTAATAGGTTTGTCAGTGTAGGTGTTCACGTATTGTAAAAACGTTATGTATTCACGTTTTTAACGTGGTCTAAAATCCTGAATTTAACTAGAAACATTCAGGTAACTTTCGTGTCTCACTTAAAATATAGTATCATATTACATTATTGGGTAAAGTAGCATAAATGCACCGTGATTTCAATGGTCAACTTTTCTCGACATTTCCAACATTCATAAATTTATATTATATTATCAGAATATGAGATCAGAGGCTCTTATGGCTCTTTAACAACCAAGAACTAAGGGCCTTTTGCCAGAACAAAAACATACATATTTCGGTAACAAAAATTTTTAGTTTAATGATAAATGGTTTCACTTATTTAAGATGATATTTTATTTTATTAAATTGAATATTTATTAATGGTGATGTAACCTAATGTTCACTGTAGATGAAAATTTACTTGTCAATGGTGTTGTTTCTCTCTCATAATAACATGTTACAAATACATACAAATATCAAAAATCGTCAGTTATAAGCGACAATCATTTATTATGAATTTCAAACCATCAACAGCTGATAATAAAATTCAGTTATTAAAATTGTGTGTGTATGAGTGCCAAACGATGACTATTTTGTATGTTCTGCAACGAAAAATTCGTAATTTTATAATTGTACCAAACGTTCTCCAACTCTTAGACATTACCATTATAGTAATTTTTCATAAATAAAATATTTCATGGTTCCTTTGTTATTGTCCAAGCGCATGTCAAACTACTGATTTGACTGTTTTCTCTTCTTACACAAAGTAAAAACAATTCAAATGATACAAATGAAATAATTTTGAGTGAAGGTAAATGTATTATCTTCACAGTGGCACCATTCTCATTGTACGTAAAATTTTTCTTGAAATGATATGTCAAAAATTAGGTACATTCAAAGGTTATTTAACACAGACAATTTTTACCTGAAATTACAAGCATGTCATTCTGCAACTTAATACATTTACCTTCATTATCAATAATTTCATTCCTGTTGTTTGGATATTTTTTAACTTGGGTAAGTAACGAAAATAGTCATATCGCTACTAGATATGAGCTTAGACGAACATTGTAGAGCCGAAAAAAAATATTTTTATTTATGGGGAATTGTTATTAACACAATGTGTAAGAAAGATTTTCAAGTGCAGAACACTATTAACATAATTTTAAGCGAGCTAAACAATGCTTAGCGGTTCATTAGTTATAATTTAAAAGCTTGGGATATTACGTTATTTAAGTCATACATTTACAAAAAGAACATTGAAAATGTTACCTTTTACATTAGGACAGATATGGCGGTTTTGGTTTGAAGGCCAGTGTAATTTGTTGGCTGACCGGGCGGCAAAATCTCTCGCCTTCCGACCATTTAGCATCCCTACGCCACACAGCTGTCCAACAGTTTGTGCAACATCTTCTCTGTCGCCTACACAGACATACACATATACACAAGGCGTTATTACGTCCCATCCTGCCTAGCTCCAGCGGAGCCTCCAATAAAAGTGCTCAATTCCACGTCGCTCAATGTCACTAGACTCTGACATGCGTAGCATTTCTGAGTCACTATCGTCAAATAAAATCATGTTTCTTGACGACCAAGTCAACTTACGTAGTGTGCTTGACATATTATCGCTGCGAAAATGAGCAACTCTTCTGCACGACATTTCTGCAATACTTTCTTTCGTCTACGAATGTCTACGCCATATCTTATCCGGACTCGTTTCACTTAGGGGCTTCACCTGCCACGTTTCTGTATACATATAAGGAAAAGTAGCCATTTTCCCCGCGTGCCAACAAACAAAAAGAAGAGACACAGCAGGCGAGTGTGAAATGTCAGTGTTACCACACCAACAACTTCTCGAGTCATTTAAATACCAAATTGTTCCCTTTTCCGATTGCGTATGTTAGAATATACTTACCAGACGTATGCGAAATAAAGATGTTTCAGAGTTTGAAACATTTCTACAAACGTTTTGCTATTAAAACGACAATGCCATCTCAGAGTTAATACAGTCCAAATGAAATCCTGAACTTAAGTTTAGGTCTTGAAACAAGATATTTAAAGGTTTAAGGTATGTTGAAAATGTAACTAACACTGATGGTACCCGTAGGAGTAAAACGTGTAATGAAACACATATTCAAATAAATAGGGAAGTATTCGTTAGTTCTGAAATTTTTAAATTATCAACGAGATTACAATATCTGCTTTAATGTTAGTATTGTATCGACAAATTTCAATTATGATAATTTCAATCACCCTTTCTATTATAATATGCATAATGATAGCCTTTCACTACGGATTTTTAGAAACTAATAACCCTTCAACTTTTCGTTACACCGAAGGAATATCAGTTAAGTGAAGATACATAGCTCTGTGACAGTTACCTTGCCTTTTATGACTACGTTCTGCCCAACGGCTATGTTACGTATTTGCGTTCCGGTTGTACTGACTATTTTGATCCTGTGCTAGAGTTTCCTAGTTATTAAACACTGCACATTCAAAAGCCAAACACTCATCTTTAAAACTATTTTATTTTCATCTCACGTTTGTAGCATCTACATGTTTAATAACATGTAACGCATCTGCGTTACACCTGTAAGTCACATCCGTCAAGTATCTTATCAAAGCTGAGACCGTTTGACACGAAAATAAATTTACACATACTCCAAACAATTTTCGGAGAAGATATTTAGATTCACATTTAAATCCCGCTGCTTTAGGTACTTTTAGACTATACTACGATACATTTCGCTCTTCTCTATTACGAACATACATTCATTGGTTTCAACATTATAAATAATTAACATCTTTCCGTTTATTTCTGCTATTCGTTGCCTTGCCTTGTGTAAAGTTATAAGCTAGATTTTATTCGAATCCACAATATAAATTCTATCGCAGAAATTAATGATATTATATAACAATGAAAAACCCTCTATAAAATCAAGATTGTGTTAGGTAAACATGTTCAAACCTTTAGTGTGGTACAATGGCTTGCCTCACGTTCACTAATGTTCCTGAGGAATCCATCTGTCCGAATTAATAAAGACCATACTTGGCAAAAAAATTTAATGTCAGGTAATGTTTGTAAATAAAACACTCTCACAATACTAAATAATGTTATTATTATTTTTCGCTTTTTTTAAAATTGTGAATAGAATAATCTTAAAAGAATATCGCAAACACTGTTTATCTTGCACTATAAATCCGACAAATTGATTGAGAAAGACATGTGTTTTTAGGTTGCAGCTAGGCTAATAAATTACTGTTTAAAAAATAAAATAATAATAGACAGATTGGTGTAAGGTCACTTCAGCAGCTAAGCCGCAATGTCTGCTTCGTAGCGAAAACTAAACCGAATTTGCAGTATAATGGTGTATTAATTTAGCAATTTTCTTATAGTAATTAAAAAATTAAATTACATTATATGAAATAGCACATGAATCCAAATCTTAAATAACGATATATAACAAAAATTACACAAGGAAAGTAATATATTACTCATCGTTTACATTCATTATTTGATTAATAGTAAAAATTGTTAGTGAATCATTGCTCTTGTCTTTCCCAAATCGACGGAAGGACAAGTTTATTACTAGCCATGCATGAGTGAATAACAGAAAACTCTTTCGTGCAAACTAAGTTCGGAAATCTAGGTTCCAGAGTGTTTAGGGGTCAGTAAATAAGAAATATCTATTCGGAGCGGTGTTATGAGAGTGTAAATAGTTTTAGTGTACTAGACGGCATTCTGTGGTTAGCAAAACTGGTTGCCAAAATGTTTAAATAGAGAACCAAAGTTAACATTACGTACATATCAGCTGATAAAGTTTAATAATATTTCTAAAGTAATGTCTTCTTATAAGAAAATATTATACAAAAATCTTGTCATGTACAATATTCTAAAATTTTTAGTATTTATGAACTGCACATGCATCACTTTACATTTGATTTTTAAAAAAAAATTGGTTCATGTAACACTCCGTTGCTGCAAGTTAGTAAGATAGTTCCCAATGTATACCAGAATAACAGTAATAATTAAGTTCGAAAGACATAGGACAGTTATAGCCTAATAGAAATTCTTTTTACACGAAATATTACAAAGTACGATATTTAAATTTTACATATAATATATTTCGTTATAACATCGTACGTCAAAGTAATGTACAACACTTATATGACCGGAATAAATATATGTACTGTCACAAACAGTTATAACATGATTTTATGAGATAACGAAACAACAATTTTTTTTATTTTTTGTTTATATATATATATATATATATATATACATATAAAATTTCGCGAATTTAAATATCGATATTAAAAATATGCACTTTGATAAGTTTGTTTATAAGAATCATCTCCACAAAATAGACGTGTTTCATAACTTTAACTGTAATAATTTCTAAATGAATAATATTGAGCGTAATATTCAAAACTATGTATTTATAACGAAAATGTATTAAATTGAACATACATGGTAATTACGACGCATTCAAAATGAAGCCGTAAGATTTGAAATTTAAATAATAAATACGTAGTGCATACACTTAAGTGTTTTTCCATAAGAGGTCCCTAAATTCGAAATACGGAAAACTACACAGCAAAATAAATATTAAAAATGGATTACTTTACCAAAGTGGTTTATTCTAATAAGCATGTCTTAAGTTTTCCGTAAATTTGCCTAATTCTGAAATTGAATTTCAATGTTTTCCTACGTTTAAGGCACATAACTTAGAAATAGCGCCACTTTCGCACTCCATACTCTTCTGTTCTACGTTTTTTATTCCCTGCGACGTCTTCATTGGCCTCGTAAGTCTCAAATTGGAGGAGAGCAATCAACTCGTTAAAACAATGGTCATCTCCTCAGCTTCCCGCCTCGTCTGTTTTCTCGTCGACACTTTTGTTGGCCCGTGTGTTGTGGGGATGAAATATTCCGAGGTCAGTGACAATCTCTTCACTTAGACAGACATATATGACGCAAAAGTAATAGCTGCAGTAAAAGGTAATATACAGTTAATGCAAGAAGTACGTTGAAACGACAAATATAAATGGTGGTATATTAGCTTGTTGATAAAGATAAAAGTAGCTGGGAACCTGGAGAGTAGATTGAGGAATGATCTTCTTTGGATTCAGAAATTATCAAGAATGCAGTGTAGTGTTTGTTTTTCTATTGCCTGCAATGAATTCACTTGCGAATAACTGGAAGTGGCAACAACAGTTTCAGACATCATGTGTGGTCTTCAAATAACTAAACCCAAGGGAGAAACACTTTTTTTTCTTCTAGTTGCGAACTATGATGAATTCAATTTATTCATACCATTATGCAACGACTGCAGGATAAAATAAGAACATGTTTAGCTACTTTTTCACGTGGAATAATTTACTAATATAAAGAGTTATCTTAAGCAATATAAGCATCGTAGAGGATTTTACTATTGCGTACTAAAATAAAAACTTTTTTTTTATTTTCTTATAAATAAGATATTTGTTTATTCAAAATTTCTGTTCCTAATTTTTTTTATATTTCAGTTTTTCCCAATATTTTATGTACAACAAAATGTCACTAGCATTTACAAAATATTTATTCATTTATGTTGTTGTGTAGTAAAACGAGATGTATTTGTGCAGTTACTTTATACAAAAATATTAGATCAAAATGTACAATGTATATAATATAATAGTCTTAATATTATGATTAGTACTAATTTTTCTGTTAATTTGCTCTTGCATAAATGTTCGTTAAAGACTCGTTTAAATACATTGTAAGCAGCATTAATTAATTAGACAGTAAGCACTGCGATTGAATGAGTAGCTACATATTTTTATTTTATTTTTAATATACTTGTGATAGTGCACACACAATATGAAGCTGTAATAGAACACAAAGACGTAAAGAACAACAACTGAGATAAGTCTTGCAGAAAAATCTTAATGGGTAGAACAGCGTACTGCCATCTAAAATACCGAAGGGATGAACGAAAATTAGTTTGTGTTATAAATGCTATGGTTTTGCACTACTTGTCCACTAAGTAAACCGTAGTGAGCTATAATAAACTTATGTATATAAAATAATTAAAAACAAGTTTCTTTTTTAAAATATGTAAACTGAATGTAAAAAAAATTACATCTTATATATGTATATTGTAGGTATATTCTAGGTTCATAAATGTCACTCTCTAGGTAACTTATCGCCTTAACATAGGCGTACGGAGATAGGTAGGTTCTAGCGGCGTATATAAATTAAAATTTTCAAATCACACAATATATAGACATTTAAAATGATTGAGGTGCTATCCATTATACAGGCCTGAAATAGGAAGGAATACATCATCTGTAGTAGAGTCTGGAGATGTGACAGATTCACAAGATTCTAAAGATACATTTATGTATCTGTGTAATGCTTTGTGGTTTAGTTTGTAATTAAATAACAAAATTAATAACCTGTTACAACGGATAGCGCCTCAAGCTTTTGAAACGTTTATGTATTTACATTTTGAAAAGATTTACTTTTATATACTTCCCTAGAACTCACCTATTTAAGTAAGCCTATATAATTATGATTAGTTACCAAGTGAGGGGTTATTCTGAACCAAGAATATACATACTATATACATATGAAAAATTTTACTTAAATTTACTTTTTCGATTAAAATCACATTAAACAATTGCCTTATTTTAATTTTCATTGAATGTTTTTTTTAGTCTTGAATCTTTTAACTTATTTATTTTAGTACATTAAATACCTATCGTATTGCTTGTTCATGATAACTATCTGCGTATTCCATGACTTTGATTAACAGTTAATTGGTTACATTTATTCTTCATATTTGATTCAAGCTTTTTCTAGGCGCAGTTTTGGTTATATCAATGATTCTTTTTTATTTTTTTATTTTTTATTTTTTTTTTTTTTTAGTTTTGTTTATTAATGTTATGTTCCCACGAAACCGGAAGAAATGTTGGTCCACCCGCTCAGAGAACTCGGAATATAATGAAAATTGTGTGCCAGGTGGCCTGATGTTGGTACATTGGCGACAGTACGTATTTTCCACCCCTTGCAATTCAACTCCTTAACACGCACCCAATGTAAAAATATAAGCTTGCAAAAACATAAGTTTTACTATTTATTTTACGTATTTTTAATATTATAATAACATAAAATCATAATGTGGTATTGTCACCGAAATTGCAAATGTATGCCTAATTTCAGCTCAGTCGGATACCAGCAAGATGTTAGAAAAAGATTTTAAAATTTTTAAACGAACAAATTACTTTCATACATACGAACACAGCAAAATAATAAAAAGAAGCTTGTGAAAATACGGAACGACCGTAATGTAGAATACTGAGTACACCTTATCCATAAAGCAAAATCTAATAGGTAAACAGGCGCTCATATCGACGAAATTTGTTGAAAGTTATACATAATTAAAGCTGTGGTAATTTATAAAAATCGTCTTGCCAGTTCTCACTCAATGCAATTATATCTAATTTATTGCATCCTAATACTATAACACTGTAAAAAAATCTACGCTAAGTAACTAAGAAATGAAACTACAAAAAAAATTTTTTAAACAAATTTGTACCAATTTTTACAGGGCGTTAGAAAACTGAAGGTACAATTACCTGGCGTGTAAGGAGAAGAAATAATTATTTCGCTTACTAGTAATCAATAAGGTTATTAATTGAATAATTTAAATGAAAAACTTATGACTAGTAAGGCTAAAACTCTTTTTTTGTAAAATAAAAAAAATTTGAGTAGAAAAAAGCATAAGCACAAAGAGACTCGACGTCACCAAATCTGGGCAAGACGTAGCATGCTAAAATACTCTAAGGCTCTACATAGTTTACGTCCACGAAGACTGTATGGTAAATCACGGTTTTTAAATGCTACATCCGAAGAAATAAAATTTTTAGCTAATTTTTCGTGACACATTTTTACTCAGTGAAACTTTTCTTTGAATTTATTAAAGGATGAGGCAAGTTGGTAAACCAACCAGTATTTATATTACTATAGCTACTGACCAAATGGAAACGAAACGCCGGTAGAAGTCATAAGAAAATATATTTAGACAGAATTTACACAATAGGAAAAATAGTGACTTCTACAGACAAGTCAAGTAAGTAGATAATAAAATAAGCAGAAATTATGATAGTGTATGGAATTTCAGATTATGTGTTTTCACCGTGACCAAGGTGATTAATTCGGGTACGAACCTTACCATCACTTGACTTGCAAACCCGGTACTACGTAATTTTCTGAGTTTTAGACGATTCCAAAATCCTGTTTGTTCCCGGAACAGCTTACAAACTTCTTTAAATTCTTTGCTAGCCCAAGTTAAGAAATCTCTTAGGTTTTAGTTCATTTTGAAGTACATTACACCCGTTGAGATATAAGAATAATTATAAAGCTGTTCTGCGAAATCAACTAATTTTTCGGGAATTTATCGAAAATTTACTAGATTTTGTTCCAGTTCTTGACGAAGAACATAACATGACACGACGGCGTAGTTTGGGTGTGTCTAACCAAGGATGTCTTGTAGTAGGTCGGGACAGTTGCCTCTAGATCATTCCTCAATACTTATTCGACCACATCCTTCTCGTTCTTGGATGGCGACCACGTACTCTTGGTTCTTGTAAGACGTTCGCGACTTCTTCGCCCTCGGATGAAGCTCTCGTTCCCCTCGTTCATCGAATGGTGGACCCGTCGAACTGAATACCTCAGAGACCCAGAACAGCAACGGACACGAAGTAGACTAGGGAATGGCCTGAATCACATATTCTTCTTTATAATTCCATTGAATACTATTCTTCGGCGTTGACATCGTGGATAGTTTCATACGTATTTCTTCTGACAGTAGTCGTAGAAGCAAAATGAGATCTTTCTGATGACGCGTAGGACACATTGAGCGTCTCGTCGAAGAAATCCTCAGGTCTTCTTAACTACGCGTCTGTTCTGCACAATGGACGGGAACGTTCTTATTTTTCCTAAAAATGTTTCTTATTCGTTCTTCAATAAACTACTTCTCTTGTTTTAACGTCGCAATATCAATTCCAGTAAATACTTTCCTCATAGCTAACCTCGGGTTTGTTCGCTAATATGATCAGATCAGGTTGTAATTCGCGGTACAAAAAAAATATTTCTGGCATAGATATAAAAGCTGTAGAACTTAGAGCATAGATAACAACTAGAGAGCTGATTGCACATCCCTTTCCATGCTGTGAAGTGATTCCTAGATCTAATCAGCTGTTGACGGGCACCGAACGAAACAAGTTTCATAATTATTACTACATAGCGGGGAGCATATTGTATTTTAATATCACTCACATTTAAAAAAGCATATGCAGAATGATTCGCTGTCGCATATTACCAACATCCGTTGATTCTCGTTAATTTTCGTTTAAAATAAGGGTTTGTTTACATTTTCTGTTTACATTGTCTTGGCATTTTCGTTTTCCAGTAATTTAAAGAATGAATAAAACTCAATCTGTTGTGTATTGATTGTAAAATATTTAATAGTCTATAAATCTCACTTCTCAATGTCTTTACAAAGGGATATCGCAACATTAATTATTTTGTAGCGGTTTTCGTATATTTTGCCTATCGCTAGACGCAGGTTTCACACAAAGGCACCTAGCTATCTCTAATTATGCAAGCTCTAAGCTGTAGAAGTCATTAAAGTTCCTTAACACAATATCTTAAACATTCAATACATAGACGATTAAAACTTACATTCTTCCTGGCACGTGGTAATTATGGTAATAGAATAGTATACCTAGGTTAATTGACAAATAAATTGAAATTTATACTCTTCTGTAACATTGAACAAAATTCTATGTTACAGCTTTCAAGCAAAATAATGTTGTATGTAAAGCATTTTAAAAAGTTATTGTAGTCTGCTCTAAAAAATTAAAACTAAAGAAAAAGCCGTTAAATTTTGTGATAAATGTAACGCTACCTTTGTTTTGTGTTTGTGTGGGCTACCATTTAACTACATTCACCACTACAATGGAAACAAACGAAGATCTGAAACTACTGATATATACTGTGAAATAAGTGAATAAAAATGTCTGAACTCATTGTTAATTTTAGAACAATAAAGTTTATTCTCTGTAGTACTCTGTTCAAACCTCAGATGCTAAATATAATTTACATGTTCAAGAAAAATAGAATTTTCCAATAACTTTCCAACGAGCCAATTGTACTTGTATGTACATGTAAATTGAATTTAAATTGTTAGATTTACGTTTTATAATTAGGTAGGCAACCATCATTTTTTCATATATTTGCGTCATCTTGACGCAAACAAAAAAAAAATATTTCTGCCACAAGTTATCGGCCATAAACTCTACAAGAGCGAATGTGGTTAATGTTATACACGGTGTGGAAATAAATATCGAAATAAATCAGAGTTGAACGTTACCATTACCGTCGATACTCCAGTTGTCGTGTATGATCCTGCTGCCGACGATGTGCGAATCTTCGGCGGGAAAACTGTCTCCCTTCCACCTCTGCTTTAACAACTGAACCTCTGTTTAGTCTCTTGGAAATTTTGCCTTGAGGGTTTCCGTGATTGGCCTACCTGTTTCAGATGATGTTACGTCCGTCTATCTTGGAATTCCCGAAAGTTCTCTTCCATCAATCCTGAACTCACTCTCTGTTCCAAACTTCTCCTGCAGTTATCTCTCCGAGCTTATAGAAATTTTCCAAACAATTACTGCGAAGAATCAACATAAATCGATACATATATATATATATATATATATATATATATATGTATGGTGAGTTACGTAATTTATGCAGAATAATTATGGTATTCCATAGACTTTAAAAAAATAAAATATTACTGAAAAAAATACTGTTACACATAGTAAATTAATCAAAATAAGAATTAGTACGCTTTTGGCTAGGAGAGAAAAAAAATTGCATAGACAAAAGGAACCTAATTTACGGCTGAACATAGCACAAATTTTTTAGCCTTTTAACGTCTGTAACATAAAGTATTATTACATGTTAAAATTTAAAAGAATAAAAGACTTTTCCAATCTCATTTTGTTAAAATAGCAGAATATGCAGATTAGTTAACAGGCACCTAGTCTCATGAGCATGCCGGAAATCACAAGTGAAGATGTTTTCTTGGGCTTTACGGTCCGTTACCGTCATACACAACAAATGTATATCTTAGTTCTTGTTTCGTTCCCTTGGGCCAATGTATTCCTGCACTCCACCGATGCTGATCTCTCCTCGTATCCCTGAAGCCATACGAATTTCTGCTGATTGCATTCCTTTCAACGTGAGAATCGATTTAGCAGTTGGTTAAGGGTGTTCAAGTGCGACAAATTCATAATGTTATATCTTTATGAACTATCGTTAGTTTTGTAGAATAATCTTATGGGTACATGTTACTCTTACGAAACCATTTTAGCTTCTATACTTTTCTCATGACGGGGTGTCAAAGTCGAAATTTGCTTGTTACGCTGCCACGTAAATGGTAAAAAACCATCTGACCTACTTCAACAAAATAATTCGCTATGAAATTACGTCCCATGAGCTATTCTATAAAACATTTAAAAAAACACCACGGAATATTTGAATTAAAAAATCGCAAAAGTATAGAAAAATATTGCAAATTCAGCAATTTTTTTAAATTCAAAAACCGTTCGCGGGATTTTTTCAAAAGTTTTATTACTCAAATCATAGTATGTTATTTCACTGTAAATTATTTCACGTACGTAAGTCAATTGGTTTTCACTATTTGCATGGCAGCAGAACACGCAAATTTTGTCTTAGAAGCATCGTTATGAGAAAACTCCGCCAGCTAAAATTGTTTCGTAAGAGGAAAGTACACTCACAAGTATCGTATACAAAACTAACACTATTTCATATAAACATAAAATTATGACTTTAATCGCACTTCAACACCCTTAAGCTGGCTACCTGAGTGAACGTATTTTACCCGTTCCAGGCACGGAAGTGTGAAAGCTATATGGACGACAACAGTACGCGCAATATGTATTTTCCAAGCTTCTGTAAATTACCGTCTCCTGTTCTAGCTGATAACTAGGTTAAACTTATAATTATATGTCGAAATATGATATTAAACATTGTATAGCCGCATTCCATTTAAGTATCGTACCTTAATATGTTCATATTTTAAGACAACACGAAACCATATTTTGACTTTTAGGCAACTAAACTAATGCGTAATGTTCTCTGAACAGTATTCCAGATATTCCACGACAGACATCACACGTGCATTGACAAAATTAATAGTAATTATTCGTCGACGATATTTCTTGGCAGGTGGCCATCTTAACGAAGATATAACCAACTGTAAAATATGAAACCGCATTTTAATGTTATCGTAGTCCTTGTCACGACATGCCTACTCCGTGCCTACGGGCACCAGAAAACATAATGCTGCTGCCTATCCGTTGTTTAATTGAAATTAACTACGCTATCATTTATCAACGTTACTTCTGATGTCCGTGCTGCGGTTCTCGGCTGAACCACTGTTCATAACACTGGGCTACCTTGCTCTACCTATCCACACTAATAAGTGAGGAGTAAACATTCACGGTAAAGAAAGAAGTTTTTAACGTCCTAAAAAAGGTACAGTAAATACTTATTAATACAACCACAGATGATAACATTGAGAACAATTAATAATATTTATCTGTCACGCAGCGATATTAGAGGCAAGAAACGGTAAAAAATTTGATTTCTTCTTCGAACATTGACCGGTGTGTTGAGAAAAGTTCACTTAACGGTTCAGTGCATAAATCCTGCCCGACTGCCTAATTTCATCGACAATAAATTCCATGAGAATAATAAATTAAATATAGAAATCCTCTTTACTATTTGAAGAGTACTTTAGACAGGTGAATTATAAGCATATACAGAGTCTTTTGCTAAGGTCACTACAGCAATTGTAAGGTTATCTACAAGTATGTATCAACTGAAGCTGAAGGTTCTCCTTATATAGTGTTTGTCAGAAAGTGTTAATTCCTCCGTTAGCTTCTCTGATGAAGGACATCAACGTCTGGTAGGTTTAGACATTTCGTGCTGTTTCAAAATCTCAGGTAAGACTGTTCGCAAAATTTTAACACCATGTAATCGTAAGAGGTGGGTTTGGCTTTCATAAGGTTGTCACAAATCACTTTTGTGCCAATTCTCTATATAACACGGTATGAAAATTATCTTCTTAAGCCTGACTTTTGCCTGTAGCAGGTTTGCTTTCGACTTGTCTGTGGAATGATATCATCTCATCTAATTTGGGAACTGGGATACATGTGGAGGTACGTAAAAAACAATACACATCAGAATAAATACCTTTGCTGCTAACCGGCACACACTATTTAACCACTTGATTAAAATTTGCATTTTTAAAACGTATATTTAATATACTCGTATGTATGGTTTGTAAAATAAACTGTTTAAAGTATATTTAATAATTTGAAGCGCGTAGCTCTATATCAGTTTAAAAAAGTATTAGATAATGTTAGAATATCTTAAAACCTTACCCGTTTCAATATTATATAAATACAATAACTGTTTTGTTAATCGTCATTTAAAGTTATAAAAAACACTTGATTTTAAAAGCAGTAGCGTTAATATTCACGGGGAAATAATTATTTCCAACGCGAAGTACGCTATTCCGGAAGGACTCACAAAATAAGTAAAAACACTGAGGATGAGTAGTTAATTTTTACAACAATCCAAGTGAAAAGATTTATGTTTTTTTTTTAATCAGCAATTACTTAAATAATCGTTATTTCAGCTATTATTATAACTATAATTCTTTAAATTGTGCATTTTTTGGTTAAAATAATTTTTTTTAAATCTTTAAAATTTAATAAAATTGCTACTTCTAATAGGTTACTTTACATACCGCCAAATCGAACGTGAATATTTACGATATTAATATTACGGTAAAACGAAATAATATTCTTTAAAACACTACGTTTGTTACAGTGATGTTTACCTTTCTGTATGTGTAATTTAAAAATAATATGTCTCTAAAGTACCTAATGTGAATTCTAAGGCAAATTTCTTCTAATATTACAGGTGATGTATGTATATGGTATTGAAAACTAAACGCATTGCATAACATGTTCTTGGTGTTCAGAGACTGTCAGACTATGGCTTGACAAAGATTTTAAACGTCTGAACATTTACAAGTAGTATTTAACACGATATAGTATCGCTTCCTGAACGGAGATACGCGTTCCGTGACATTCATGAGTGACATACGTCCTAAGACAGACATACCTTGCCCAAGGCTGATGTCTACCAGTTACCACTTACCCTATGTGGTTAGCAAAGGCGGTGGTGTGACCGAATAGTGTATTCCGCTCTGGCGCATTTCAAGTACTCGACAATTTTTATTTAGCTAGTTTCGTTAATTGTTAAACCATATCTAATATTTTGTTGAGTTTAAAAAAGCACAAAATTAAAAGTCAAACATTTATCGAAATTTGGATTAAGGAAAAATAACATAAACCAAAAGTGTGTATACAACAGTCTTTTTTTTTTTCCAGAACGAATACAACGTACGGCAAGGGAGGATGACCAACTTTACGGAAACAGGACCGATACAATTTGGATGGGTGGACTATAGCGCCTTCGGCTTGATGGTAGTTTTGTCAACTATAGTTGGTAGCCTGATTGGTGTGTGTGGCAAGCAAGACACGAAGGTTGACTACTTGCTGGGAGGTCGGTCAATGAAGGTGCTACCAATAGCCGTATCTCTCGTCTTCAGGTACAGTACCATATGTAATCACATTAATGTGCACATATAATCTAGATGATGGTTTGTATACGTTAACGCGAAGCAATACGCAGTTTTTTTTAACAATGTCAGTATTTTTGTCTTAAAGAAATTGCATTAGAAAACCTTCAATATGTAATCACAGTTAAAACAATAACACTATTTCTCTTTGATAAAAATAGATTGTCGGTTAAAATAGAAAATTAAAAATTGCACTATGTTTATAATAGACTAGACACTTCACAGTGACTTTTTCTGCCCACCTTAAAATGAAAAAAAGTATTTAAAAATATCATGCAAACAATATGCCAATTCCCAAAACGGGGTTCAATGAATATTTTGACGTAGAATAAGAATTCAATTTTAAATAATAGTGTTATGTGTCGCAAATATATAGATCATAACTATCACAGTTATATTTTCTGTAAATGCTTTGCAGTTACTGTTACACCATAAGATAACTTTTCTTTTTATCTGCCGGAGGAACTTATTTTGATACAATTATGAGAAACTAAAATTTTTAATGTTTGAATTTTCATGCACATATTTTTCTGGTTCCGTTGGTTGATATTTTAATTTACAGATATCGATATGATGTACTTTCCGCCCTAAGAAAGTTATTGATTGCATAAAATACACGTTAAGAATTTTTTTATTTTATTATTCAATTTTACTGTATGAATTTGGAAAAAAAACTATTACTAATCAAGTAATTCTTACAAAATAAATTATTTAAGTAGTTGAACTCTTTCATAAAATTACTTCTTTGCGAACAGGAAAATATTTCTCAGTACTCGATTGTTTTATTCTGTTATTTTCAGTTAATTTAGGAAGTTTGTAGATCTTTTTCGCATGAAAATGACATGAAATTTTTGTATTGGAAATTTGTTTTAGTGTTGCTACACATCACCATATGTGCAAAGGAGAATTCGTATAACGCATAGATGAGGGAATAAATATAAGTTTCGCTCGTTTGCTTATCTGTAATGCGTCTTTGTTTACTGGTGCAGGCTAGGAATACGTGTACACAATTGTAATACTTGTTGGCATTAAACACTATAATAATGGCAGTATTTGTATTGTAGACGGTGACTGTGTTGTTGCATGTAAATATTTTTGTTCGCAGCCAAGTATCTGGAGTCTCCTTGATCGGAGTTCCCACAGAAGTGTACACCCACGGGACTCAGTATTACGCCATATCGTTCAGTCTAATAATTGCCTCAGTTATAAACAACTACGTTTTCCTACCCGTTTTCTTCGACCTCAAGCTTACGTCTACTTACGAGGTAATATCTTTGAATTTCATAAATACATCCAAAGTGTTATACAGCACAATTAGTCCGGGATTGAAACGACTACGTTTGTAACTCTAGAAACTTTTTTCTTCCGTGTGATTTACAGATTTGTTTTACTTTCAATTGTAAACAAAGGAACCGATATGTGTTGTTTACGAGTGAGAGAGATAATTTGGTCAGCGCTTAACATCGAGGAATTCAGCGCTGGTGAGGGTGACATGAGGTGAGTATGGAGCAGTGTCGGAATGAAAGGGCAGGGAAAATGGGAGATCCGTGAGAAGACCCGCAAACTGACAGTATCGTCCGGCACGATTCCTACATGCGAAAATTCGGGGACCGATCCCACCGAGAATCGATCCCGGTTTGCCTTAGTGGGGTCTGACCATTTGGTCACCGCGGCCCCTTTGTTGATTGCAACGAACTCAAATGTAAAAATATGTAGGTGCAAAAAATATTTTTTAATAATTATTCTAGACACGATGGTCTTCAGTAATGCTCACTTTATTGCAAACAACCTCTAAGTTATAAACTTATAAGTGATATTTGTTGTAAAATTATCATTGTGATAATGATCAAGCTTAAGGTACTGATAGTACAGTATGTTTGTGGTTTTGCTTTACGTAAATTCGTCTGGGAAACATAATTTATTTCGAATTCAGTTCTTTACTCAGGTTAAACGAAAACAAAACATAAAATTTAGTTTGAAAATCACTTTCGTATAAGTATTATAAATAACAGTAACGTGTATATGGAATTTTATCAGAAAAGAAAAACATTTAAATATTTTATATAAAATAAGTTGTTTGGAATGTAAATACAACCAAACTTATGTTCATTTTGTTAACGTTTTATATTTAGACTAATGTGTCTGGCCAGCAATCTTGAAGTTTGGGTTTTATATGGTTTAAAATAAGCTATGCTTATTAACAACTATTTGGTTTCTTCAACTGAAAATATATTTTTTTTTTCAGTACCTGGAGATGCGTTTCAACAAACAGGTTCGCTTTCTCATATCCCTACTTTTTGATGTATCGATTTTCGTGTACATTCCGATCGCCATATACGTGCCTGCTCTGGCATTCAATCAAGGTAAGAATTCCATTTGTGAAACTAAACATAATATGCACTTAGTAAAAGTGAAAAAATAATTAACTACATAAAATGCATAAGGTTAAATAAAATATAAATAGCAGTTATGAATGGCTCTTGCCAAACTCGTATTTCTGACATCAGCAGCATTACTTTGCATCACAGTATTTAACGAGTGCACTCTATTAAAAATACTTTTTAACATTTATCTTAATTAATTCGCAATAAAAATCTTCGCAGCTAACAGACAGTAATTAGCAGACTACTGATCCTAATATCATACCGAATCCTTCAAATACACCTGACAACACTGCACATCCAAATAAGTTTTCTGCACGTAAACATAGAAGCATAGATAGTTATATATAAGACATTGTGTAGTGTCTCCAGTTGGCTTCCATAAAGTACTCAGGCGCCCTCCGACGGTGGGAGAGGTTCTGGGTTCCAATTGGGGCTCGGGTATATATGTTTTGCTGTCACTTAACCTCACTTCATACTTATGTCTTTTCCCTGGTGCCAGGGTGGTCCCTCGGACCGCTCAAATGATTACTAGTTTTATAAAGAGGAAATATCTTGGGGCATGTCACACTGTATGCAAATGTTATTTTAAGTAATAATAAATGTAAATAAATGAAATAATTTTTTTGGCGAAATCTAAAATTTGTCACCATTTTTGTGGCGGTCCCATGGCGCTTTAAGTGTTAAAGGACTCAGAAGCCCTCTCACCTCACCTCTAAGATAATATATGTCATCATATATTCAAGAGATCAAAATGTTACCAGTGCGAAATGTATTGTTCATTTAAAATGTGTAAGGCAATTGTGTTAGGCGCATAGCAGTCATGAACCAATTTATAAAATGCAATTTTTAATAATCTATAAAAGAGCAAATCAATCATAAGTTTGATTATTAGCATTTTATGATACTATCTTTTCATCGTATAGAAATCTTCTATCTTTACATGAATTCTCATATTTTTTTAACGGCAAGGACAAACTCGTATTTTATCTATTCGTATGCTCTCTATTATTACAAACAATCATCTTCTTCAGTTTGAAATTTCTTTATTTGAAAATTAATTATAATAAATTGTAAATGGCAAATCTATATACTTTTTTTTATTTTAATACGTAAGAAAATCGCATTTACAGGAAGAAATCATATTGTAGATCATTTTAATTTGCGCGTAGCTAATTTCGATTAAAGTATCTATCAATTAAAGAATTCATTCTTATTGCTTCAGGAGTATTCACAATATCGACGTCCACAAAGTGTCACAAATTATAACCTGACTCCTATTTAAATAATTGAACGATTACCACCGGTTTTTTTTGGACACCGTATTTATATCATTACAAATTTACAATGGTAACGTATGAAAACCTACATGGCGTGTTCCGCCTCAGTCACAAATGTAAATGTATTCATATATTCCTGTAAACGTTCATAATTGTGGAGACAGATGAACACAAATTACGAACTAAGAAATTTATAGCATTTTTAAAGAGAAAACACTAAATTAATAAATATATTCCGTGAGCCGTATAAGAAATTTAATTCATATTAATACATCCATATTATCTTTACTGACCGATATTTTTACTAAATACGTAAAGTTAAAGCAAAATTTTTATGATATACCTTTACGTCCGAAATCTTGTATATATTATTATTTACTCGTCACGGGAATATAAGTGGCCGGAGAATTTTGCGGATTCAATGACCTGCATGTTGGAATTCGCTGTCCCATGCATACTCAAGACCCGGAAATTTGTTCACTAGTTGCTATTCTGTTGAACAACCGACAATGAACGAATATATGGGGCTTGAATATGCATAGGACAATGGATTCTGGCATGCAGGCCATTGATCCGCGAAATTTTCCAGGCCCAGGAAACACTCATTTACTATAGGGACATTATTAATTGTTTTGTTAAATAGTAACTTATTTCTTAAAATATCATACATGTAAACACAGACCACTTTTTGTTAACACTGGGATTGTTTCATCGCTACTAAATATAATATATTATAATGCAATGTCTTGCAGAGAAATAAACGTAAAATAAATCGTATTGTAACTTATCTGACATAATCTTAGAATCGCTGAAACATTGTATGAAATTTACGATAAGCCATTACAATGTAACCTAGACAAATAGAGTGTTGGTGTTTAACAATTAAAAGGTTTGACATTGACAGAACTGGCACATAAATGTTTTAATGAGAAAGTATTTTCAGATTGAATAAATACCGTTCGGAAGAGAAGGTAGCAGTTACTTAAAATCTGTATTAAATTTCTCACAATGATTTTATTACAAAAATTCTTGTCGTCATTGTGTCCTTTAATTATGTCACTGAGTTAGCCAACTTGCGACAAACCTAAGAACAGCGTATTAAATTGGCTGGGTCTACATGGGACGTATTGTTTATGAAGACAGTTATTCCTAGAAATAATCGTGTGAAATACACACAAAAAGTTTAGTTTATTTAACTTTGGTCATATTACATTAACCATACAGTCAGACAACTTTATATTGCAAAAAAATACATAATTTTTTTACACTTACTAATTAAGAACATGCACGCGAGACGCGAATTATAACCTATTGTACGATAGCCTGACGTGTTTGCACCAATATTTCTAAATGATCAGTTCATTTACAAATATATTTCCGTTTCTACTAACATACAGCTTGTAAAAACACGTTCGCACTTTTGACAAAACGGTTTATTTAACTTTGGTCATATTATATTAACGATGTTCAAGTGCGATAAAATCATAATTTTATATTTTTATGAAATAGTTTTAATTTTGTAGACGATACTTGTGAGTTCAGTTTCCTCTTACGAAAAAATGTAACTGGCGTAGTTTTCTCATAAAGGTGCGTCAATGTCAAAACTTGCATGTTCTGCTGCCATGCAAATAGTGAAAACCAACAGGTCTGCATAAACAAAATAATTCTCTTCCATATTACGTCCCACGAACTATGCAATCAAGTAATTTGAAGACCATAACGTAATATTTTGAATTTAAAAAAAAATTGCAAATCACAGTAAAAAAAATTACAATTCAGCAATTTTTTAAAATATAAAATTAGTTCGCAGGATTAATTTAAAACGTTTTATTACGTAGCTCGTGACATGTTATTTCACTGTGCACCGTTATGAGCAAACTATGCGAGTTAAAATTGTTTCGTAAGAGGAAAATGTACTCGCAAATATCGTCTATAAAACTAACAATATTTTATAAAATATAAAGTTATGACTTGATCTCACTTGATCACCCTTAAACGTGCTGTCAGACAACTTGTACTGCAAAAATTACATTCCATTTTTTACACTTTCTAGTCAAGAACATTCATGCGAGACGCGAGTACAAAAGTTATCACTATTTGTAAAGACAAATTTTAACGCTCGACGAGCAACATAAAATATTAAAGGTAGTTTTCTTCCTTGTCACCACAAATTAACCTATTGCATTACAGCGAGGGATGTTTGCACTATATATGTCTAAATTTTCAGCTCATTTACAAATTTATTTTTGTTTCTACTAACATACAGCTTGTAAAAATACGTTCGCACTCCTGACAAAACGGCTTTATTTATTAATTCAGACGGCAATTCTAAAAAAAGGAAATGCTTACTATACCTTTTGCTACCAACCCACCAATCAAACTACTATTTAGGCTTACAACAGAAATAGTATGGCACCTGCGCCTCTGCGAGAATACTTAAAGTTATCTTCTATTCACAGGCCGACCCCCCGTAGCTCAGTTGGATGTCCGGCTACTTGGCTCAGTGGTTAGTGCTCCTGGCTGCTGAGGCAAGCGTCCCGGGTTCGATTCCCGGCCGGGGAGGTGACATTTACAACCACCTCCTCGGGTTCAGGACTGGGTGTTTGTGTTCGTCATGTCTGTGTGCCAAAGACAACTTACAATTACAACGACAACTACACAATGCAAAGTTACTGGGGAATGCATTCATTAACCAACTTAAAAAAAAGGGGGGGGGGGTAATGTTTGGTGCATGTTAAAAAAAAAGGTTGGTTGAGCAGCTGACTTTAGTGCGAGGAGTTCTGGGTTCAATTCCCAGGTCTGGCTGGGTGCAAAATTTATGTTCGTTCAAATGGTAAAAAAAAAAAAAGTCACATTGATATCTGTAACCTGATAAAATAGCTGCACTCTTGGCCGGAGGGCTGTATAGCCGTAGGTCACGAACAAAAAAAATAATAAATTCTGTTTAAAGCTTCCCTCGTATTCACGATTTTATGTTGACTCGCATTTTAGCAGTCCTCATAGCTATTGGGCGGCTCAATAATTTTATTCGAGTCGTGACCATCACGTCGAGAGTTTCACGCTATTTTTAATGCAATATAAAGCGAAACACACACGCATATAGTGCAAATGTACAAACAAGTTTAATTAAGTTTATATTAGTACAATTTATTAAAAAAAAATTAGTCCAACACGTTAAATGGCGTATCACACTGACAGTGTAGATCTAGAATCACCGTAAAACAATGAAAATTATTTTCAAGCTTGTCAACAAAATATACCTATTTAAATTTCTAATCTCTATGTTGTTAAAAAGGACTGGATGGATTATGTTATTTCAATTATATTATTAAATATTGAGTAATATATGTTTTTAGCATTATATAACTAACACACGATACTGTGTGAACTTATGATTTGATGATTAAAAAATATTCATATAATGTATTTCAATTTAACTTACTGCTTGAATTATTTATTTCTGTCATTGTGTCTCAATTAGCATATTATTTAGGAATTGTACTGTACGTTAAATACTTACAAACAGTTATGATTGCACAAACTTCTTTCTAAATAATAGTATTGTGTTTTAAGTTACTGCATATTTTTCTTATGTGATTTCAGTGTCTGGAATTGACATTCATGTTGTGACGTTGACTGTTTCATTGACTTGCATATTATACACTATGCTGGTAAGTTATACATCTTCGTTTAAAAATGTATCAAATTAAAAACACATGGGTTTTCAAGTAACAATTTAACTGCGAATAAGTAGCTATAAACAGAATTTTAATTAATTAACGTATTATCTTAAGTAAATAATTTAATTACTTTTTGATTATTATTTTTCTTTTTCAATTGCTGTCTAAGCTGATTAGTATAAGTTTATTTTTAATTATTGGTATGTGTTTAAGTGTGTTTATATTTCGTAATTAGTTTATGTGTATACCTAATACTAAAACTGATGAGCCTTATATTACAAAAGTAACACACTTTAAGTCAATAATATTATATTTGATTTCAGCACGACAAAGATTACTCTATGTTTTATTTCATGTTGTCTATGGTAGCTTTGTTATATGGAAATGGAAATACAGATAGCCTACTTATTGTAAACAAATTTTGAATAATGTCACTAAAACTGTAAGCTTTGAAAGTCTGGTTTTAAGACAAGATAGCATTTTTGTGCTTGTTTTTTACATATATTTCCTTACATAAAATATTGATGAAGATAAAGTAGTGCTGAGCATAGCTAATATATTTTTTTTGTGAAACGATGTATTTTTTGACAAATTTCATCAACCGCTATTGCGTATAATTCAGCATTTACAATACTTTTTTTGTTACTTGTATGTTTGGCAATGAAATAACCGAATGTAGTTCTGTGTATTTTCCTATTTAAATACAACAATACTGAAATAAAACCTATTATAATCGACGTATTAAAATTTTACTAAATAAACTACGATTTTCATCAAATTATACTTTAAAGGAATGCACTATACTATATGTCAGTTTAATTGTATTCATTAGTTTAAATTAAAGCTAAGCAATCTGAATCTTTTGCATTTATGGTGCCTGTAAATAATGTTTATATATTTATTATATCAAAAATGTTTTGCATTTAATATTAAGGGTGGCTGTTATAATTTAAATAGCAAATTTGTATAAGAAATAATGTGAATAACAGAGATATGACCTATTGTTAGCTAAAATTTTATTAGAAAAACACTCAAGGAAATAAATTGTATAGCTACATTTTTTTACTGTAACTATATTCTTAAAGATTTGCATGCATATTTAAAATAGAAATCTACATTTGCAGTTTTGGGTGTGCAAGAAAGACATAATATGAATATCTGAGGCGGTTACCTACTAAGCGTTTGAAAATTGAGTTACAATCGTTAGGGAAACACATAATTAGAATAAGTTTCAACAAGACAGTTATATATATATTTATTTATTTATTTATATATGTGTGTGTATATATATATATATATATATATATATATATATATATATATATATAGTGTATATGTTGATGTTTAGAATTTTTTGTTGCACAGAATTACAAAAATTAATCCGAATAAATATTTTCGGACTAAACTTCGACGATAGGTATCATCAATAATAATTTAAGAACTGCAAAGTGGGGAAAGATGGTTATCTATAGTTTCTTAGGGGCTCTTTTGTAAAGTTTTCTTATACATTATAAGAAAGCGAACAATGTATTGCAAACCCTTTAATCTTATTAATAACTATCAACGATATATTTTGTATTATTTCGAAATAAGGTTATTTGGAAGATTGCTATATATTAATGTCTTAATTTAGAACGTCCATCCGAGTTAATATATTTGTAATATTCCAGGGTGGACTCAAAGCTGTCGTCTGGACGGACTTCCTGCAGTCTTTTGTTACTGTGATTTCAAGTATCATAATCATCGTCATGGGTGTGTTACGAGTCGGCGGGATTGGTGTCGTTTTTAGCCGAAGCAACGAAGGGCAGCGATTGGAGTTGTTTAAGTGAATACATCAATCTATAAGAAATAAGAATTTTCTTATTTTTTCGAAAATATTTTCGTCAACTTATGTTAATTTTGTTTGCAGTCTTATATTTTTATTAAACCCGTATTAGTTATTTATCCTAAGGATTCTTACTTTTATTTGTAACTTTTGTAGATTTTACAGCTCATTAATATTGTGTAATAATTTAAATACTGGTCTACAAAAATACACAATGAACCCGAACATTAAACTTGACAAGAGTGCAAAAAACTAAAATCAGTTAGTTAGAAATTTTAAATGTTTTTAATATATATTCTTAATTTAAGTGTACCAATAGGTTTAAAATTAACTTCAATTTTTTTGCAAAATGCTTTCTTTCTGTTACATTCAGAGATTGTGAGTATGCCATAGAGGTAATGTTGCTTAGCGAAAATTAGGAACATTACTATTGAGGTGAATTTTTTTCGTACAGAGATAAGTAATATACATAAATTTTTAACTGAAATTGTATTATTATTTGCCTCTATTATAAAGGATACAGTTATACAATCATGTATAAATGTCTTTAAATATATATTGTAGGCCAAGTGATTGCAATTAAAGAACTCGAGTGCCACATAAGTGTTACGTAAAGTAATTACATACAATAATCTAGGAATAAAACGTGTAACATATTTATTCCGTCCTCACTTATAACAATAATTGTTCACCTTACACGCTTATTTGCGAATATTTTGAAAGTCCACGTCGTTTGCTATAAAACTGGTTGTATATAATTTCATGGGCTATGTCGTTGATAAATTGTGTAAAAGGAATATATTGGTGGCAAATAAATAAGAAAATTTGTGTGTGATAATAGTACAATAGTGTTTCAGAGCACTGTAGACGCCCTATAAGTTTTCAGTTAGAAATGTGCCATGTGTATATATATATATATATATATATATATATATATATATATATATATATATATATATATATATGTGTGTGTGTGTGTGTGTGTGTGTGTGTCATTTGTTCCGAATATCAGCTTAGATTTATGTACAGCAACATGTCAATCTATTATTTAAGCATTTAAATTTAATAATTGCAAATAATTATAAAGCGATATCCTAAGAAATTAAAAGGCATAATTGTATAATATTTAGTGATCGTTATGGTTTCCTGGATGTTGACTTAAAATCCGATATGACTATGGGATAGACCGCCTGTATCACTGCAGTATACGACGGGTGGCCTACAATCAGCTAACTGCTGCTTCTTGTAAAGCACAATGAAAACAAAATTTCGGCTAAAACGTTTCTCGGGCAAGAAGTCCATTGTATTATTAATTGTTGTCTAACCTAATGATGGTGAGGTAGCCTGCTTGCTAGTATTGAGTTTACAGTTTTGTTTTGTTTCGAACACATTCTGTAACCATGTAAACGCCTCGCATTACTAATACAGTACACTTATCCATCCACCAAGTATTTCCACCCATTTACAAATGACTTATTTAACAGCATTTTAACAAAAATTATTATTAAATGTTGATGTTTTTGACCCAAAATAACAATATATATTGCATACCTCCAACGAAACTACTTATTTACTTACCAAGAAAAATATGAGTTATCAGGAATAAGTAGGCATTAAGGAATAAAACCAAAGATTCTTGTATGACTAAATTTCGTCATATTATTTATGTCTCAGCAGATACAAATGAAGTAACATGCGGGGTGAAAAAAAGTATTTATATTTTCGAGTTAACTGTTCATACAGCGATATTGTATGGGTATTTGTTATGAAAACTTTGAGAATGATCGTATACAGTTTTTAAATTATAGGCCTAATGATTCCGCCCACACCAGTTCAGCATACAACAATAACTTGCGCAAATTTAGTACAAATGAATATTGAAAGACAGCACGACTATTTCATATAGGTCTTTATAAAATTTTGGCAAATCTTACTTGTTTGTTCAGACTAGAAATATATGACAATTAATTTAATTAGTAATGAGAAGATAACAAGATATGTTTAAACTATTTTTAAAAATGAAAGAAAAGTTGACGTGAGTAAACCGGTAAATGTATTTTCTAATACATGGCAAACTACATTCCAGTAGCTAATTTTGTAGATTATTAAAAGTACATCTTGATTAAGTACAATATTGTTATTCATATGTGTCAGACATTTAAAAAATAAATTGAAAACGTTTGTGGGTTAAAATATAAGTTGTGAAAAATTTATATTTGTTCTTTGCCCACACACACATACATACACAGTGTGAGAGTGACGGAGAATTTAAATCCTCAGATGTTGAATTAATTATTTCAGTAACATCTTGATAGTGTACAATGAATAATATTTGTTTTGACAGCTTCATGTTTATTTAGTTTTATATTTAAAATTTTAACTTGCAACTCAATCGTGTAAAATCGCTGTCAAGCTGACATTTATTTGATGACATTAACTAATTTTTGTTACTTTCAGTTTTGATCCGAGTCCTTTTTCCCGAAATACTTTTTGGACAGTGACGGTTGGCATGACCACTGCGTGGTTGTCTTCCATGGCAGCAAGTCAGGGTATGGTGCAGAAGATTATTGCTCTTCCTGACATACACAGTGCGAGAAAGTGAGTATTGTCTATCTTGTGATAATTCTTTACACATTTTGAAAAAAAAATTATATTTTATATATTTATAGGTCCGTGGTTATATCAACGTCATCAGTTTAACTGTAAAATATCGTTTACAGAAGGGGCGCGTTTCTCACGAGATCGAATAAACATTTTGGACAATTCCCAAGACGCTTAAATGGTGCTGCTTATCTGCGAATAGAAGATCCAATACAAACATCTCTTTATTTACTTCTGCAATTGTTAATATTTCATTATTGAACTTTTAAATATCTAGAATTTGTCTGGAAATGCTGGTAATGGACTCATGTGCAGATTACATTTATGCTACATGAAGTGACAAGAATAACTCTTGGGTTCTATGGTCACTAGATGCAAACCACTCTATATAAGACAATCGTCTATACAGGCATTACGTAATGTTCGATTAATATCACAGCACGTCGAAAAATGGCAAGATTATTTTATATAACTGTAACATGTCGGCATTGTGTACATTGGCTGCTTGTTCGACAAAGTAGACACAAAAATTCTTAAGTAAATGTGATGTGATAGAACTAATTTATATATATTCCATGTCTTATTGCGAAAAAGATGTGAAAATAGGTAGCAGGACCAAAATGAAATCTTATATACAACAATAAAGAGTAACGCTCTGAGATTTTACTTGGAGAATTTAATGTTTGAATATCCATTTGTGTCACAATTTCAGTCGAGATATTTCTAGCAGGAAGTTGCACGATGAATTGACTCGTGAAAGACTGCCATAATTCCTGAATTCCTGGGTTTGTATACATAGTCAGCATAAAATTTGAGATCAATTTTTTATTTTAAAAAGCTAGCTAGAATTTATGTACCACACGTTCGTGAACGATGCCACTATATCCATGAATCGAGAAGAGCCTCAGTGAAATTTTGCCCACACAATGGATGGGTCTCACTGATCATTAAGTTATCCTTCTTATCAGATTCCCACCATACTAAATTAAACATAAAAGGTAATTTACCTGCCGATACCTAGAGAACTTGGAGATACCGCTGAGAAAAAGAAACGGTACTATAAAATATAATTGGTTTCCCTCAAACAAATGATGGTACGTTCATATATGGCAGAACAAATATACATTTGGTAGAACTAAATAATATGTTTGGTGAAATATGTATGTGCTCACCAAGCTGATTTTGTTTAAGTGAAACAATAAGAATGTTTTAGGTAACAATCCTGCCATTGTCCGGTTGTTTAAAATAGAAAATAAATTAATTATTCGCCGATTTTCCTATTTCGAAGGCACTATTCACGTTTCTAGTCATGTACTGCATGTTTTTATACAAAGTTAAATTTCTTGGCAGTGGTGGGATTTGACCCGAAAACCTAATAATAACCACTAGACCAGCAGAACTGTTGGACAACAGTCGGGTTATGATGATATATCAGGGAAAGTTAACAAAATTGGGTATGTGTTTATTAAACCGATAGAAAATTATTGGGTTGCGTTTTTTACATTGTTTGTTATTAATAACCACATTTTAACGAAATTATATATTGAATGAAACAAAAACATAACTAACCAAAACGAATAAGTTGCCAGCGTGTCCGACATCTTGATCACATTATACAAACAACTGTTTGTTTAACACAACAATGATATTACATCTTCCACGCAAACAAATGTTAAGTACGTATACGGCAAAACAAGTATATATTTGGTAGAATCGAATGACATGTTTGATCACAAATGTTTGCGCTAACCAAACTACATTTGTTTGAGAGAAACAACAACGAATGTTTCAAGTGAAAATTCAGTTTATTGCCACAAATATAGACTGAGACAACTAACTGCGACTTGGTTATGCCAACAAAATATTGTTTAACTGAAACAAATATGTTCAACCATATTACCTGGTTACAGTAA
>PNEQ01057799.1:0-12967 GCA_003012365.1 Medauroidea extradentata | reverse complement strand
TGTATGTTTTTTGTAAACAAGGCGTTTTTAAGTGAAACATCGCATGTTTCAGTAAAACACATATTCCTCAAACAAATATATTTTGTTATGTGAACAATTTCTTTCTCTCAGCGTGTGTTCGAATGGTTAGTAAAAGCCTTTCTGCTGTCAAAAGACTTTGTTTCTTCTGTATGCTGCGTCGTGTTAATAGAGTCATTAGAGTTGGACACTTCAAGACTTGGATTCAGTCGTTACACTGAATTTTCTTATGTTTCGCTTTTTTTCGACATTTTGAGAAGAAAAATGTTGAATCGGAGATGAAACTGCAAATGCTATTTTATTTGTACTACATTACATACGTGGCGATTGAGCTGTTAATATATATATATATATATATATATATATTTAGGACAATGTTTGGTAAACTATAAATATTTAATATGCCAGGCTGATTGTGTCGTAGTTGAAAGTTGGCAGCTAAATCGCAATTATTATATTGTAGCACAGGGTGAACAGAATTTGTGGAGTAATCGCAGATTTAACACTTATCTTATCAGAATTTCAAAAGAGCGAGAGTTAAAATTATTCAAATTGGCATCTGATATCGAGCCTTAAGGGGTATGGAAAGTTAAGACGTCGAGTGAACGACTGGGATACTCAATAGTCGATGAAATATGAACCACTCGTCATAATTCTGTGGGTATTGTTTGTTAGTTAGATATTTTTAGCAGACGTATTTTTATGTAGCAATGGGTGGTAGTTGACTTTGCTTTCGAGTAAAAAATCAAAGTGGAATTTACAAAAATAAGAGCTTGGAACCACAAAACCCATAAAATTGGAAAACTACTTTATATAATTTTAAGTACGATAATATCCAGGACTCTAAAAATATCCGAATTTTAAAAGTATTCGCGTTTTTATTTTAAAATAATTTTAACATCCGTAAATCTCTCACGCAGAGGTTTTCTGAGAGTGAAATTATTGTAGAATCGAAACGCGATTACTATTTACATTTGTTTATTAAAGTGTCCCGGATACTATCTTACTGAGAATAATAACAGTTAAAGTTTTCCATTTTATGGATTTTGTCATAAGAATCCCTCATTTTTTTAAATACCATTTTTTAAAATTTTTTTATTAGAAAGCCAAGCATGCTATCAACCCTGTACTATAAAAATAGACGTTCACTAATAGAATATCTACTCGTTAAAAATTACCATCGAATTATTATGAGTAGTTCTGATTTTATCGACGATTAAATATTCCTATCCCTCTATCGACATCTTACCTTTCCATACCCCTTAAGACTAAGAAAATGAAAGTTATGCTGTCCGTATGGTTTAAATTGTTAGATTTTATTCCTATCAAGTGATGTTAATGCATCAAATGTTTATTTAAAAATCAACATTCATATTTTTTGTGTTATTCTGCATATCGGTGAGAGCAATCGAATTAGCAAAGTTGATTCAGTTTAATAAGTTTACTGTTAAATATTCCATTCATACCTATAGTTAGAGACACTGGAAAATCGCGGGAATAGTTGACTGTTTGCCAGGCTCCAACGTGACGTATATAACACTGAATGTTTTGTATCAACATTGGCAATCGTTAACATTTGTTCTCTCTAAAACAGGCCCAGTTAGAACTGCACAGCTTGGACACACAGCGTGTGTGATTTGTCCCAATACTGTTCACACGTGTCATGGTTAATACAATACAGTTTATTGGAGACTATTTTAAACATTTTCGCGATTTTCCAGTGTCTCTACCTATAGTGTTTATGATTAATGAGACAAAATATTATATGCTAGTTATTAACACGTAAGGCCCAGAATGTGCCTATATATTTAAATAATTCGAACAAATATTGTTTCGTGTCCTCTACAATTGTTGCTGTTGGCAGTGTTAAGGTTTGTAAAGTATTACGGGAAACCAATTTATTACTAAATTATTATTTCTGTTAGTTACTTGGCATTCGAAGCAACTGTCAAGTCCAAAGAGGGAGCAGTGCGTAAAAATGCACTCTAAACGGGATTGAGACTCACACTTATTGTAAAAAATACTATGTGAAAATATGTTTATATAGAACCGGAACCATATAGGCAAACATATCATTTGACAGTCAAAAAAATTTTAATGCATTTAACCAGTTATCAAAATATTGTGGTTACAGATGCAGTTTTCTGTGCACCTACACGTGTTTTTAGCTACTTATCTCCTGTTAATATTTGCCGAGTTGGTAGGCGTAACTCTAATGAGTTTGACTCGCATTCGGCGGGCACGAGTTTATTAGCAAGCCGTATTTATTTTGTGTATCAATAACTTCCTAAATCTCTTGAGGTGAATCTCTGGATGTTTCCGTAGCATATTCAATGGCTTACAACTCGCCTTACTACTGTCATTGTGTCCGTTTGCATATCCTCTTTTATGACCACGTCGCAAAGCAGTTTTGCGATCGTTACACACGCTAACCTATAATTTGCGATGAAACCGATTACAACTCCCTCTCTTTGCGAATGTGAACTGTCCACGTGACTCATACATATCGCAAAGCATTCGCAAAGTCTGTCGCAAACTAGCACACCGTATTGAGGGCACGCTACGACTCGCCAAGTGGATTTCTAAGATAAAATGGCCGTAATTTTCGTTGAGTTTCCGTAACCTCTTAGAAACAGTCCAGTACACATGCTATATCATTATTTATGCTTCGTAAATTAGTTTCACGAATATAAATGCAGATAATTCCAAACACTACACGACTCTGTAAAATAAACGTATTTTTCGATATAATATGACATTCGAGTTAGCTGATTATTTCTCAAAATAAACTTAAAAAAAATTAATCATCAAAAACTTTCAAACAAAGCTTTTATAATATAACAACTTTAGTAAGAGTATAAACAACACGAAAGTATTGTATGGGAATAATTTTACATAAGTTTTTAACTAATCGCTGTGTTGGAGTAACGGTTAGCGTCGTTAGAACTCAAATTTTGTCTTTATTTTGGGCATAGGATCGATTGTAACATCGACTTTTAAATTAATTTTTCTCTGTCCATTTATTCTTTAAATTACAGATGTATGTAATAGTAGTTTTACTTTTATGTTTAAAACTAACATAATAAAATTTGCCCGTGCAATTATTTTTAACTCCTTGAATCAATTACGATACAATAAACAAAGTTAATAGAATATCACGGTAACAATATTTTTATAGTATTAATACGTTACTTAAAGACATATTTTTCAAGCGAATATTCACTAACTTTAATGTAGAAGCAATATTTAAATGTGAGTATTCAAATGTAGTTAATGACGTCGCCTCTTAACTCCTGCTGTAACTTTAAACACTGTAAAACGTCATAGTATAAGAGAATAGTACATTCTACACTTTCAAAAATGTCTTCAAAGACACGATTCTTCATCCACTCTAAATAATAAGTTAGTACATTTACCAGACGTGCGTATAGGAGCGCTAAGAAAGTAGGTATAGTAGAATAGTTTCCCAGACATTCATGGTAGCACTCCTAAACTTTATTATAAAACAGTCAAATGCATACTAAAGTTACCAGACTTGTATTGTAACAAATGTAAAAGTTTGCATATTTACAAGACGAAGTATGGTAACTGTACCATACTGCGTCTGGGATAATAACTTCCTAAACATTCAAGGAAGTTTTTTTAACAGTACTGCTAAAATAACCTCAGTTTTGTGTTGGAACTCTTACTGAATCTAGCGCAGCAAATACAAACCGTTGCCTAATTATTAGGCTAGGTGGCCCTACAATCGAGGATGATAATTAACCACGCGAAGAGGAAATTTTGTCATTGTAAACAGAAATTTTGGTGTATTGTTACTAAAGAGGGAAAACTATTCACAGAAGCATTGCCAACTGCTGTCGCCGAAAATGCGTTGTCGCAAGGTTTTTGCGTTCTCGCAAAATATAGCTACATTCGCAGACTAGGGCGGTCATAATAACGAAATCTCTATCTAAACCACGATGCATCGCAGAGTTGCGTGCAATCGCAAGCTATCAACGCGAGGTCATAATTGACTGACAGGTCTCTAACGACTTTGCTGTCCGGAGATGCAATAGCTACTTATCCAACATCTACCTAAGTCTCAACGCTGTTATATTATAGTATGCATATTTCATTGGGTTCATTGCTTACACAGCGTCGCATTTTTACCTAGCAAAAATTTTATTAATTAGTTTTATCGTCTAAATCGCTTCTTATTTTTCCTTGCGAGAATTAATATCTAATACATTTGCAATGCACTTAATCTAGTTTCCACTAAACCAGTTAAAGAATAATATTTTTTTAAACTTAACCAGTTGAAATATATATGTATGTAAGGGGGAATTGCTGATTTTGTGAGAAAATTTAGTAGTTTTCCTGGTTAAGAAAATTTTCTTTAATATTAGCCTACGAGACAAAAGTTGTTAGTTCAAATTTATAACCTGTGCAATAACTCCTGGACGTAGCATTTATGTTGGTAAAATATATGAAATTACTATCTAAAACGGAATCTATTTAGCCGTATATATTAAATTAGTTCAGTATATTACAGATTCACAAGAGAATTCACAGCTTTAAAATACTTTGCTTTGTTATAATGTTCGTTTTGTCAAAATGAGTATGTTATTTAACGAAATATAAAAAATCCTTAAGATAATTAAATAAATTTTAGGAATTAAATCTATGAACCCAAATTAAGAATTAGGAATATCTCTTTTTGTTTCTCAATAGAGCATAATATTAAATTTTATTTGAGGAGCTAAAAAATGTGTTAAAATATGACTATTACATTAAGAGGTTAAGTATTAATTGCCTTACAATTTTTAAGAACTGTTGCAACTTACCTTCGATACTTAATGCAAAACTCGGCATTTATAAAAAAAATATAAATAACATGAATTTTGTAGCCTAAGGAATTAATTATAAATTGTCTTGTTACGACGACAAACTTTTACTACCTAAAATTACTTAGTTATAATATTTTGTTTTGCTGAAATCAATAACTTTCAAATAACTATCTTACAGTAACACAAAAATGTTAATGTCTGAAAGCGTATTGTGCGAACTGTTAATTTAAAATTCATTTTATTCCAGGGCAATTTCATGGTTTTGTGCAGGAAATATATTCGTGAAATCTCTATTGATGATGATCGGACTAACTTCTTACGCTACGTACTACAATTGTGACCCCATAACTCAGAAGGTAAGGAAGGCATAACTAATTAGGAAGTGGAACATACTAGAACGTCTAGTCGACTTACAACGTTTTAGTGGGGATGGCTTAAAGCATTTTAAATCGCTTTTATTTAGTTATTGTGTTGTAGAATTACACTAATTGAATAATGGTTGCTAATAAGTTGCTCGCACCAGTACTTCTGAGTAGTATGTAGCTAGGCAGAACACGTCGTTCATATCTAGTTGCCATCAGCAATGTATTAATTGTACCATAATCATGAACAATTGTTAACCTGTTGTATCCAATCCCTGTAACTTGTGACTGTTTCGTCGTAAGCTAAAATAAACATTTGGTATGTATTTATCTATTGTATGGTACGGTGTGTAAGTGAAGCAATGCAATAAAGCTGTTAGGAGATGTGTATGTCATGTTATCAAATACCGCTTCACATCCCATAAACTATTAATCACGGTTTCATATTATTTCGGTAGTGCTCAAACCGACTTTGATATAACGTCCTTTGAATAACACATTCACTAATTACACAAATTAATTTATTTGTACTCTGAGAAACCCAAACAACGAAGCAAAACGTGAACTGATAGAACATTAAAAATAACCGTAAATATTATGTTTCAAGTTAAACTTATAAAAATCTCACTCAATAGTTATAGTCAAATTGAAAACTGAGCAATAAACAGACACGGAAGAAATATCTGACTGACGGGAAAAATTACATTATTACAAGTGCAAAAAAAAATTGAATGACATCTCGAAAAGATACGTTTGATGTCAAAATATATTATTTATAAATGTACGTTTGCTAAGGTAGGTTTTGAAATCCATGGTTTGGTAAGACTAATTTTTGATGTTGATATGATTTTCTGTTTTCATGGTCAATTAATTCTTTAATATTTAAATCATGATTTTGTGACAAAAATATTTTTAATTTGTTAATAGTATCGTTACATGTGATCTAGGCAATCGATAAAAGTGATAAGATAGTGCCATATTTCGTTATGGATACTGCGGGATCCGTTCCTGGTCTTCCGGGGCTTTTCATCGCTGGGATATTCAGCGCTGCTCTGAGGTGAGATCAACTTGCTGAGCGTCCAAATAATACTCAATGTATATAGTAAATTTACTAAATAGATTATTGTATTTTTTTTCAGTACGATGTCCAGTGATTTAAATTGTCTTTCTGCGACTGTCTATGAAGATTTTTTGCTCCCGTGCGTGACGAGAAAGAAAAATCTTGAAAGCAGAGCTCATATCGTTCTGAAAATTATTGTGGTTATATTTGGTGCACTATGCGTACTAATGGTGTACGTAGTTGAACATATGGGAGCAGTATTTGATGTAAGTTTACTCTAATGACAATTTTGTGTGAATATTATCTTAAATGGTGTTAAGGGGTATGTTTTCACCAATAATTTATTTGACGAGTTTCTTGTAACTAACGAAAAATTTCGCGTCACTGTTGTTTAGTGTGAAGAGTAATATTTTTCTGACCGAAGGTACCATGGTCGAGTTTTGTCAAAAAATAAACCATGGACTTTACTATGCAGCTATAACAAATATGCAGAATGTCCAGAAAGAAACGCACTATAAGCACACCATTACCACGCGAATCCTAAGTTAAATTGGAGTAGAAAATCAAAGTGGAAATTTATTGTGACGACCTTCTACGTGCACAAATTGGCAACACCGCACGGAGAATATCCTCTCTTGCGTTCCCCGTTCAGGTATTTTTTTTTATGTACGTGACGTCTATTAAACATAGAATCATGTTTAGAATGCTTGGAATTTTAACCTGCACCCATAATAAACAGGTCAGAGAAGTAGTATTAAAGTAAATATTGTATCTGTGGCTGGAAATATTGGGCTTAATATAGTGTTATGTTGCCATAATTTGCACACAAAGTGGAATCGTACAACATTTTACCAATAACAGTTTCATCTCCAAATAAGCCCAGGTTTCACACGGTGTGCTCATTGCGATTTTGATTCTGGACGCATCATTTGTACACTTATACAGGATGAGACACATAAAATGTTACACGGAAATAGCACTCAAACTAGTGAACGTATCCACAAATGCTGCAGACAAAAGTTTCAGTGTTCAAGAAGACCGTCATACTGAACCAACCTATTTTTTTTATCGGCGGAGGCGCTGAAACTACGTCAAGGTCAACTCCACCTTGTTAAATGGAACCATGTATCTTTTTAGCGATTACATTAGTACCGTATTGACGACAAATTCAGCGATCTACAACACAAGGACATTCACGCACTCAAAGGATCCACTGACCTTGGCATGAGTCCACCTCACCCTCGACTTGTAAGCACTTGTTAATTCGCTGATGAAAAGACCGTCGAACATCAGTCTACATTTGTGGTGTAATTTTGGTACTTGTTCGGCGTATTCCATCTTTTATGTCGTTATGCGTGCTAGGTTCTACCGCCATTATAAGCGTTCTGCGACAAAACCCCATAAAAAGAAATCTAGTGGTGCTTGATCTGGCGAATGAGGTGGCCAAGCTACATGGCCGCCGCGTCCTATCCACTTGTCGCTAATAATCTCATTCATCTATTTTTTCGAACACAGAGCATAATGGGATGGTTCACCGTCGTGTTCCATCCACGTGTTCATGCGAATATGCAAAGAGACGTTTTCAAGTAACTGAGGCAGTACGTTGTGCAGAAAGTTTGGGTAAAATTGCCGAGTCAAGCGACCTTCAAAAAAATGCACCAATAGCATGATCACCGACAATGCTGCACCAAAAATTAACGGACCACGGATGTTGAAATAGTAGGAGCCTACAGTTCTCATCCACCGAGAATTCTCATTTGCCCAATAATGCATATTATAAGTATTCACATTTTCCGTATTTTCGAAGTTAGAATCGTTGGAAAAAAGCACAAGACCCAAAAATGAGACATCTGTGCGCATTTGTCTACAAATCCAGGTACAGAAATTGTAGCGATTTAAGAAATCATTACCGTACAAATACTGATATTGGCATACGATAGAAAATAAGGTGGCCCAGTACGATGGCCTTCCAGAACACTGAAACTTTTGTCTGAAACATGTGTGGAAATGATCACTAGTTTGAGAGCTATTGCTCTGTAACACTTTATGCGCCTCAACCTGTAAATAAATGTACGAGATGTTCAAAAATTCAATGCCCGAATTGATAGGAAAGATGAAGGGGACAAATATAAGTATATTTTGGCAAATAACCATGTTTTGAAAACAAATAGCTTATGAGTAATGGGTATTCATGGGTATCGGATGTGATTCAGAAGACGACATCAGGTAATATTTACTACACTTTATTTATGTAACATTGTCACAATAAACGTTCAAAATTATTAGCAGCATTAACCTCCGCGAATAGTCTGTATCGATGTTGCACGGTGTCCCGTGTTCGCTTATGCATGGGTTGTGCTGTGTGTGTTTGTGCCCGATACACCCGTTCGTGCACTTACTGGCGCCTCCGAGTCAAAAAGGGCAAAAGACACGTCGATGTTAATGAAGTCCCACAGTGTGAAGTGGAATACTGTGAGGTTCAGAAAACTTGTCTGTAGCACTAGCATGCATGAGTGCTCTGCATTGTGGATAATGGTGCTAGTTTTAAACATTTATTGTAACATTTATCGAAAAAAAGTACTGTCAACAATTACCATTGGTGTATTCTGAAACACACCCAATACCCCTGAATACTCATTAATCCTTAGTTATTTGTTTTCGGGACTCATGGTTATCTGGCGAAATATATTTGTATCTGTCTCCTTCCTCTTCACTATCAATTTGGGCTTTGCACTTTTTAACATTCTGTATGTATGTATGTATGTATGTATGTATGTATGTATGTATGTATGTATGTATGTATGTATGTATGTATGTATGTATGTATGTATGTATGTATGTGTATATATATATATATATATATATATATATATATATATATATATATATATATATATATGGTGTTGACCAAGTATTCAAATTTTTGTCGATGCTGGAATAAATAATCATTATTTACCTTAAGTAGTAGATAGTAGCATTGAGATTTAATAATGTCATTAAACTATATCAAAGGCTCGTTTTATGTATTGTAATTTTTACTTCACAGTTTTCCATGAGCGTTAACGGAGTAACACAAGGAATATTTTTAGGTGTGTTCTGTTTGGCAATGCTGTTCCCGTGGGCTAATGCTAAGGTAAGTAGTTTTCTATAAGTGTATTATTTAAATTTTTTCCGAAATAACAATTCTTATAAGTAAAGATTTTCCTGTAGTAATGGTAAGGTATATTTTACCGTTTGATTTTCTTGTTCAGTGTTTGTAGTTAAAGGTCTTGAATAAACGAATTTTAAGGAACCGTGTTTAAAAATCTGTATTTTGTACGCTTGCATATATTTCTTAAATTATAGTGTATCAGTTAGATCAATTAAATAATGTTTGCAGTAAAATTGGAAAAATATTAACAACCCCGAATTAAAGGAATTTAATTAATTCCTGAATTTACATTAATAAAATTATTTATGAGCTTTCTATAAGCATGAAGAAATGTATTATTTTTGTCATTTGTCATACACCAAGAATGTTCCACAAATGTTAACTGTAAGAATGGAACTACTTTTATTTTCAGTTTCCCATTATTAAATAATTGAAAGCATTTGACTGTACATCAGAAATGAAAGAGTCCTCGAGGAACTATTTAGTTTGTATAAGAAACCGCAAGTTATATGTGTGAGGCACAGAGTTTACCAAAGATCTCAAGATCTTAAGATAATTACAGTCACGCCAAAATTTAATTTCTTTGAAAATATTTATACTTACACGAGATATAGTTTGTTTTGTATACACACATTCTGACAAATTTTTTTTAGCAGAAACGAAAATTTCTAGCATTCGTAGTTTTTGTACAATGGCGTATCAAATCTCAAATTTGCTTAAATCGTTTTTTATACAAGAAACTAAATGAAACAATTCACGCTGAATAACAGTGCCACGTGCTACGTTAAGACATGTATAAAAACACGTTATGATTTTTTCGTATTTTGAAAAAAAAAAAAAAAGAATTACATAAAATTGGCCACTTTTTTAAATTTAGCATCTACTTAAATACAAAATTTTGTCGAAACGATTTTATGCGCATCTCATCTTAGCCCGTGCCCTGTTATTCACTGTTAATTTATTTATTTTAGTAAGTCATTTTGCTTTCGTTGCTTGTATAAAACCGTTTTATGCAAATGTTGGTTTTGACCTGCCAGTATACAAAAACTATTAAACCTACAAGATGTTCATTACTGTGAAATATTATCTCAATCTTAATATACAAAATGAAGTGTCCTGACACACTTACTCACGCAGACAGGACAGGGGTATATCATAAGGAGAGACGGGGTTATGACAAGGAGGGGGTATGCTATATGGGTAGAGATAGGCTAGTACAAGCATAGGATGCAGGAGAGGGAGCAGAGATCCACTTCCCCCTCATGGCGTACAGTCGTAACTTGTACCAAAACGGCCCATTCCCCTCACTTACCTACCCCCTCACTACCCAGCCCAACCACTTCTAGGGCGGTGCTTAAGTCCTCAGCCAATCACAGACCTCATGGCATTTAGGTGCCATTCGTGGTCACAGCCCAAACCGATGGACCTAGAACTATGCAATTTTGAGGAAAGCTTCCTCTTGACTCGTAGGCGCCCACTAAGAACGGATTTTTCGAAATTAGATGATTAAGGAAGTGAAAAAGGAGTGAAATGTGATTTCAAATAAACCCTGATATCATATTAACCGGGAAAGCTACCATAAATTTTTTATTTTTATAATATTAAGGGAGTGAAAAGCCGTAAAACGTGTTTTTCATTAAACCACGTTTTTTCCAAAACCATTTCAGAATGTGAGGTGATTTTTTTTTAAAGATGCTTAAGTAAATATCTAAAAAGAGTTTTTAGGGTTTTTCGAATTTCGTCCTTGAAAGATCTTAAAAAAATAAAACTTTGATTTATTTAATCCCACTTATCTCCTAAACGAGTGGAAATATTGAAATGGTTATTGCTTTAAAATAAATCTTACGTAAATATCAAAAAAGTAATTTAAGGATTTTTCGAAATTCGTCCTTGAAAACTGTTAAAAGAATCAAATGTGTTTTCAAATAATCATCTGTACCGCTTATACCTGTTGAGATATCAAGATGATTTTTTATAAGAATGAAGCTTATGCAAATATCTACAAATCGAATTCAGGATTTTATGAAATTCAAAAATTAAGGATCTGAAAAGCAGTAAAATGTTACAGTCTCCCGAAAAAAGAGAATGATCACGGATAAATAATTCAATAGCCTTTCCTTTTTGCCAACATACTCATTAATAAAACCTCTTTGGACTCATACGAAAGAATTAACACGGCATGCCTTTAACATTCACTCAAGTATTGTTTAAAGTTTGGGGTGCGGGAGGGGTGGGGTTACGGGTTTGTATCCCGTGCAAGTCTTTGCGATGGGAATTACTATGACATCATACGAGCATATTGCGCGCGCTCTTTACACTGAGCTAAGACAATTTATAGTTCACTGTTATTGAGTACGCTAGCTGTTAAATGCCTTCATCACATATTTTATCCAGAGTTACTGTTTACATTACATAATTTCACGCGGACAAAGCCACAGCCAGCCAGTTAGTATACGTATATAAAACAAACCATATCTCGTAAAGTTATAAAATTTATAAAACCATCAAAATTCTGCAGGGAGCTCCGCCCTAAATATATATTTTACAGTATTTACCTGAGTGTAAAGTTTGAATTAAAAACGATCAAATTATTCGCAGAAAATAGCAATTTTATGAGAAATGTAATGTGATCTCTCGAAAACGTCATTCACTTAATGTCATTTCTATGTTTGCTTAACGCTTAAAAAAGATAACTTACCTCAAAGTAAAAATTGCGGAAAATAAGTAAAAATTACCATTTTAGTTAATGAAAAATATCTTGTAAAAATTTCAAAACGCAAGTTGTTTACATCCATATATAATCTGTAGCGAAACCGCTTACAAGTCATTGATGGTAAATGTGTACTAAACGGTTGCTAGTTACCTGTGTGAGTTCTAAGCTGTGAATTTTTGTGTATTCGTGAGTTAGGAGAGACTAAAATTACGAAGTCAAGATTTCACGGTAAGTGCTGACGTAAGACGAAATCTGAAAAATTAAAGCCCTTGTTTCAAATTTGCGTGAAGTAATTTCAGTTAAATAGCGAACAATTGCATTATTTAATATTGAACTGCAGCTGAACAATAAAAGTACTTCTTAGGGAAATACTTGTGTATTTATTTATTTATTTATTTATTTATTTATTTATTTATTTATCTTTGCCACCTGTTTATCCCAATTTGAGTAGATAAATCTACTCGGGGATGTAGGTGTTGTCAACTGTATACATACACATATTACAATTATAATCAAATTAACAAAGAGTAACTCATATGACAATGAGAATAATAGTTAACATGGATAAAATATGAGACAAACGCATGATAACATAATCAGTCATTCAAGTACTCATTGACAGAATAATAGTTCTTTTCTATTAAAATTTTTTTAAATTTATTTTCTATATTTATCGGACACACACTATATGCATTTTTAATATCAGAAGGCAACTTATTGAAAATTTTCATTGACATATAATTTAAATTTTTTTGATAAACGGTTAAATTAGAAACCGGATAATGCATATTACTACAATTTCTAGTATTATGATTGTATAATTCCAAATTAGTA
>PNEQ01057788.1:0-11517 GCA_003012365.1 Medauroidea extradentata | reverse complement strand
TTAGTATAGTTTACAACCTCAGATGTTGTATTAATTTTAACATAATTTCTCATAGCATACTCAAACTTGAAAAACAAATTTATGCCTAGCTCGGAGTTTCATTGACCATAGAATGAGCGTTTTAAAATGCATTACAAAAATTAACATAGATTAAACATATTAGAATTCTCAATCTGTCATATAGGAATTCTATATTACACATGTAGTCGTAGTTATCAAGCAGTCATTGAAGTATTAAAAAGCTCTAACATTCTTCTTTATACTGTTTTCGAGGTAGCATGTATGTTAATGGTATCTGAGTTTACAATTCTACCTTAAAATTAAATTGTATGGTCGTTAGCATTTTTACCCCTGCCACGCCTGATATAGTTGATACATTAACACTGGAATATGTAGAAATAAATACGTGCACGGACACCGCAGAAAATCTTACTTGTCTACGTCACAGCCTTGTTATTCAGTAGATCATTACAAAATATCCGTGTATTGTTATCACCGTATTTAACAAACATAGAGAACACAATCACACTAGTTGTACTGGAAATAATACTCAATAGATGTTTTAAAAATGCAGAAATAAAAAAAAAATCAAAGTATTTGTGACGTTGTACTTTGTCATAAGTGGTCAGGTAGCTTAATCGGCAAGACTGCTGACGAAATAACAATTTTATTCGTGTTAGAATCCATGTCGATTAAAAAATGTCTTGGTTTTACATAATGTAAACAACATGTAATATTACTATAAAATTAACATCATCATGTCTTACTACTCATTAAAATAACGTTCAAATAAATGCGACATTAATATTCAAGTATTTTTGAACATTCTATCCACAGTACATATGTACAAAAACCTCTTTTAGCATACAAAATTTACACTGTGTGTAGTTTTTGTTCGGAGTCGTGCGTATGAACTGACACATATTTTGTCACTACTTCCCTGCCAAAATTATACGCAAAAAATATGCAATATTATGGACGTGTTAACAGTATGCCTGTATATTTTTACGGAAAAATATAAATAAAACAAAACACTTTTCAGATAATGATGGAATTGCAGTTCTGCTTTCAAAACAGCACACGTTCTATAAATACTACATTTTAGTCCTCCGAACTCTTAAAACAGGCAATTTTCATATTGCTCCGTCTCAAAATGTAGTCTAATAACTAGATCCATATGAAATTACGTTCGAGGCTTGTATTGGAGTTCTCTTCAGGGTTGTTTACTTGTATTGATTGGTTACCCCCAGGAGCCTATTTGTAGCAGCAGTATGACGAATATACCAATGTATGTCGGGTCATTACCTGGTGTATAATGATGATTGTACAGTAATGATGGTCAAGCCAGTGTCGCCATTATGGCTTCCTTGTTTTCGGGCTTCAGACACAGAAATATGGTTCAGGTATACAAATTGCTAAATATTTTGCGAATTGTTTTACATAACACCATATACGGTACACCGTACAAAAGGTTAAGTCGGGTCGGATGTGAACGGAATTAAATATGAAGTCCAGTGTTCAAATTTACTGCAGATTACATAAAACAAAACACCTTAAATATCATTAACTTACTTACTCTTAAATCTGTCTTTGTATACAACAATTACTGATTTTGGCTAACATCTTTGTTATCTCGCCTGTGTGAAACCAAGTCTTCCCATTTATTTAATATATGTATTTTGATTATTTGTATACCAACCATTTTGTCTGGTAATTTGCGAGGTACTCTAGTACACTGTGGTCGCAACGTTGTTTCTGTATAAATTATTGTAATTTTATCATTTATTTACTTCAAACAATCTGTATTTACCCAACCACGTATCACCGTTCTAGTAAACAAACGCGGCGGCCGAGGTAGTATATGACTATGACGTCACGAAGAGAGCAAGAGCGAAACAGGCGCATTTTCGGCGGGCATTTAAAATTAATATATTCTTTCTGTCATAACTTTTTCATAGCTTATATTGCAGTCGTAATACTTTGTAAATTCATGTACTTCATACAATAGACGAAGGAGTGCAAAATTGTGCATGTTGCCTTTTGAGGGTACACTAACCTGCCCACGCCATTATAGTCAGCAAAATTATAACTACGTAACAAAGTACTTTTCTTTTGTTGCAGGTCTTTGTACGACAACAATATACAGACGTTAACCAACGGAACATTCGACGCCATGAGGACTATACAGACCTTGTAAGTAATGACTGTTTATAATATTATTAATATTTTTACTGTTAACTATCTTTCTCAGAGTTGTTTGTTACATGCAGTCGGGTATTTGTCTCATAGTTTGGCGATTCGTGCGAAGTAATATATGGTAATTATCTTTAAGTAAGCGATATATAAAATCCAAGAAAGGTAAATTTTGCTAATTTTTTTATGCACAGTATTGTAACGATGTTGTTTGTCTTCGATGTACCCACATGTCCATGACATTTCATACCGAAGTTTCTGTCGCAACTTTGACGTATGCATCACGGCATTTTCTAATTTTTCATCTTCGCAATAAATTGTAGCACTGGCGATTAAGGTAAAGTTTCTGAACCGTTGTCGCATGTTTTAATAATCACCGTGGTAATCTCTGCCGCATATTTTCTGTTCATAAATTAGGAAAGTTCTTAAGCTTAGAAGAGACCTAAAAATAAGCATCCGCTCGTGTTATTACTTTTTTCATAAGATAGTGAATGCCTGTATGATATATCATATGTGTCTGCCCAGTCTGAGATTGGCCATATCTGGCATCAGGAACTGGTCATATAACTCATATTCCGTGTAAATATATAAACATAAGTGTGTGTTTGTGTCTATGTGGCTTAGGTCAAGGCAGTCTCGCATACATTTTTCCTTAAAGTGGGTATACTTTTGAGTACTCGTCCAAACGGCAGTTGTGAAACTAAAGTTGTTAAGTGACAGCTGCACTTGTTAACTGCAAGTTGCTTTTATAGCATAGTGATTCACCTACTTTGAAGTTTGTATCTGAACACAAGGTTAGTAATCAGGGTATCGCCTCGAAGTGCTAAGCTTTCTCATCGGGGACTCTTCTTAATCTAAAATGATTTTCAATATAACTTCTTTACATAAAACATCTAACGAGGCAATAGCCGTAGCACGTTAAACTCTGTTCATTGATTTTTTTTTTTTGTGTTAGCCGGCAAGTTTTTTAACAGCCGTTGCGTTTCTTATGCCATAACTTTAGTAAGTTTTTGTAGTTGGTAATTTGTTTAGTTTTCGCTTTGAAATTTGCAGTCTATCTTCTGTTATCCTGCATACACGAATGTTGGTTAGTTGTGACCTACGTAAATAAACTGTGTTGCAAGAAAATTTATATTCTCATGCTGTTATTCCTTGTACTTGGTCTGTAAGAACTATTCATAGTTATTACTGGTACTACCATTTTTCTAGACACTAACATTTTCATGTAGTTTATGATGTTTCACAAGTATGCAATGGTAACAGTTTGATGACCTATTCGTTAATACCAAATATTGTACAAGGACAATATGGGAAAGTCAGAAGAAAAACAGGAGACATGTTATTTAATTCCAGTTCACGCCGATATGAGCGCTGTTCCTTCTACAGTAGCACATTGCTCTATGGGTAGTTATAGTTCCATGTTTTGTTATTTATAAATTTAAATGTAATCATGATTTTAGAAAATAATTATGCTCTTTTAGCTATTATTTTTATAAGATAAAATTTAAAATACTTACGAACACATTCGAATACTATTAGCCTAAGAGGAATTTAGTCGTAAATGTATAAACGCCATAGAAAATAGAGATGTAAGAATGCAAATTTTGCTAGTGTTACCAGTTCACGCCGTTGATAAAACGTCTCCCGCTCCAACAATGCTAAAAGGCTGTACTTTCCCATATTGTCCTTGTACGATATTTGTTAATACTGCTTTTACAACGTAACCTTAACTAAAATGCTGATGGACCTCAAACTGAAAGTAGTGCAACCAATTGTGCAACAGTGGCCATCTTTTAAAAAATCTGCTATATCCAATTTTCACAGCTCCATAACTTGAAGAGGTAATCGCGGGACCAATAACTCTCATTTTATCAGACATAAGTCGCTGCTTGGCAAACTTTCTCAAGGAAACCGGAGTCATATCTCAGACATAGAGTTACTGTATCTGCTCCAGGCACGTAGTTAGCTCGACTGCCAGTTTCACTTCCAGAACAAACACAAGGTGCGGTGGATCGCTCTTCTTTTGTTACGCCAAGCACAAAAAAAAAGGAAGACGGTAGAAAAAATTTGGTGAAGTGCTTGAAAAGTTTCTCTCCGGCAGTGCTGAGAAAGGAGTGGTGCAGGCGACGGAGATAAAGAATAAAGTCGGTGGTTTGGGGAGGGTTGTCGCGGTGAAATTTAAAGCGATGCCAATAGATGGATGGCGCGCGCGTCGTGTGTGAGCTCGCTAGGATTGGGGAGGGGAGTCGCTGTTTGCCGGGGCGTAACTCCAGCAGCGGGCGACAGAGCGTTTCCGGCCAGAGCTGTTTTCCCGGTCGAGCAAAGGAGCGGAGGAAGAAAGAGGTGCGGTCCATAAATTCCCCCGGCTAACGATCTCACGGAAAATCACTCCGCCAGACAAATCGCCGCGTGCACCGAGCAGCAGTGGGCCTCGTGCCAGAGCCGACCTTCCAGACGACCCGAGGCAGACTGGGTGGTTCACACACTGGTGGTGCCGCAGTGTCCTCCCCGCACTCCAGTTCTTCCTCATTGTGGTGTTAACCCACCAGTCAGTCCTTTTCTCCTCTCGCGCTAAGCATTCTCACGTCTTACTATTTCTCAAAACACTAGTGAATTTCAATATCCATTTATATGAATTCGAAACATCCCTTGAATTCGCAAGCAATTTTAAGCTTGGTATAGGTTATTGAGATCACTTTCCTCTCTGTGTGTGAGTGTGTCTTTATGTTGTGTGTACATGTGTAGGTGTGTGTGTGTGTGTGTGTTTGCGGTGTGTATAGGTGAAGGTGTTGGTGTGTGTGTTTGCGGTGTGTGTGTATGTGTTTGCGGTGTGTGTGTATGTGTTTGCGGTGTGTGTGTATGTGTTTGCGGTGTGTGTGTATGTGTTTGCGGTGTGTGTGTATGTGTTTGCGGTGTGTGTGTATGTGTTCGCGGTGTATGTGTGGGGTGTGTGTGGTATGCGTGTGTGGTGTATGCGTGTGGATGTGTAAGTATAGGTTTGTGTGTGTGTAGCTGTGTGTGTCCCTCTGGAAACTACTAAATATATAAACCAAATTCAAACTCGGTACCCAAATAGTACTTAAGAAGCATAAATATGTATAAATATTTTATGTTTTCAGATGCTTATTTTAAAATGGTGGCATTTTGAAAATTTAAAGAAATATGTAATGTTTTAAGGACTGTTTGGAGCAGTCATTGTGAATTTGATGTTTCGACTTTTCGTAACCTAATAATTAAATTTAGAAAGACGTAGTAGACATGCTATTTTATACAATAGTTCCTCCATGAACAGAAAAAAAAAATAGTGTATATTTTGTAAACAAACGATTCCCTTCAATTTTGCACGTGAATGATGCCACAATGTAATCACAATTGACTATTAACGATGCATCGATACTTTGAAATCTCTTCCAGTCATGTTGTGTTAATTGATTTCACTTTATACCTACAATAGTTGCTAGCCTCTGCATTTATTCGTTCAGCCCAAGACGAAAAAATATTCCCATTATAAAACTACTAGCAAATGACAAAGAAATTGTATGTTAAATAAGATATATACATACCGTATATGTCAAATTCTTATAATTTAATCTATTAAAATTGAAAAAAAAAAATTAGTTTTCAAAATTTTAGAACACCTACTTACAAATTGCGAACATTTCGGTGTAAACTTTCTCCTTGATGTACGGCAACTCTAAGGCGGTCATACGACTTGAATTTCCAAATACATTTAGTTTCAGCATGGTGGCTAATATAAATATTTTAGGTCAATTTGTAATGGTAACCACAACATTTTTTCAGTTTCAAGTAAATATTGTATACAGAAAGTAACTTATTGATTACCCATGTCAAACATAGTAAAATGTAGCTTTTTTGGCAACAATTATGTAAGACTTCTAAAAATCTGTATGTACACAAAGTTCACTTGCTGACTGACTGACTAACATATTAAACTGGAGCCCAAACCGCTGGACCGACAAACAGGAAAATGTTTGTGTGGGTTCCTCTTAGGTCGTAGGCAAGCACTAAGAAAGAGTTTTATTTTTAAAAAAAATATTGAACTTTTAAAATTTTTATTTTCAGTTTCAGCATTTTTTTTAAATTCAAATAATTTTTATTCTTTAATTTTATGAGCATGTCATTGTAGCCTGCAATGACTTTATCCACTGTGATTTTTTTTTTTTTTTTTTTTTAGTTTGGTATATCAGTTGGTTTTAGTGTAGTCGTTAAAACGGAAACATGCAAAATAACGACTTTAGCAAGCTATTACAGGAAAACTATGAGAGATAGAAAAATTTAATAAGAGCCATATTTAGTCACATTTTGTGTCTAAAATAAGAAAAAAATATCCGCTACAAATAAAAAATTGGTGATGAAAATTGCGGTAGTCGCGCCCTTAAGGGGTTAAAAATAAGTGAAATGTGTTTTAGATTATTCCTCCATAGCTATCGAATCAGTCTATATGTCGAAATTCTCTTTGCTTCAGAATGATGCTTACGTAAACATCCAAAATATCATTTCAGGATATTTTACAATTTCGTACCCGTAAAGGCATAAAAACCAAAAAGAGGAAAATATGTATTTGATTAATAACCGTTATGTATTGACCCCGTTGAACTTTTAGATATCGACGTTATTTTTGTTGTTTAAGATTGATGCTTACTCAAATACCTCAAAAGTAACTTAACGAATTTTCGAAATTCGACACCTAAGGAAACGAAAACGTGTGGATAGAGGGGGGAAAGTGTTTTCAATGAATCGTCGGTATATCTTGAACCTGGACCTATCGTCCTGTTTTTCAGGTCCATGAGATACCAGTAAAAAAGTCTAAAATCTGATTAAAGGGGTTTTCGAAATTAAATATTTTATAAGGTGGAACGACATGAAATTCATGTTAGATAAATCCTCGATATCTATCGAACCCGTTGAGATATGCATTTTATTTTCGCTTCAGGATGATTTTTATGGAAATGATCGCAAAATGATTTAAGGCTTTTTCTCAGTTTGAGGTATGTTTCTTAATGAATCTTCGATTTGACTTCGACTCAGCAGGTTTTCAACGGGATTTTCTCTTCTGTTGGACACTTACACGAATTTCTAAGACGTGAAATTAAGATTTTTCGAATTTCGACCTCTAAAGAAGTGAAAGGGCGTAAAATTGGTTTTCGTTCAGCCCATGGCATCTTTCTAACCAGTATACATGTTGAGATGTAGTTTACGTCAGAGTGATGCTTACGTAAATACCTAACAAAAGTTATATACGTATTTTACACTATAACATACCTTAATAATTAGGGGGAAACTAAGTTTACAAAATTTCGTGGTAGACGATCCGAAAAGCAAGTGCGACCAGCGAGAAATTATTTATACGGGAATTTCATTCTGCAATTGTATCGATACGTTGTACAACCTTTATATGCCTAAGTAATTAACATTTTTATTAACATTTGCGACGTCACGGGGTTAATGTTGTTCATAGCTCCGGTCTATGGTTCGAGAGGTTCTGAGCTCGCATCCCATTTAAGGCTGTGAAAACGTTAAATTCTAACACAGGAACTGCAAGGCTGATAAAATAAGTGCTATTAAGATGAAGTTAGAAGGGTTGGAATGGATAATGCAGTCCACTACCCACAGACGTTCCTCGACAGCATCAGCCCACATATCATGCAATGTGTGCTTGTTGGGGGCTGCACCTCAAGTCTCTCCAGTATCTCTTTCACCAACTGTACATTATATATTGTCCGCCGCCTGGCGGTCTTTTTATAATTTTCTGAAACACATACTGCGTACATTTTTGATAAATACAACAGCGACAAAATAACGTACTATAATGCAACGTGCACTACCACGCGCTTACATTCACCGTTCCTCTTGCACGAAGCCGATTGGTGCCTCAGACATGGTGTGGTGAGCGACATAGTCTGCTAAAGACACCGGACAGCTCGTTTGTTACAATATCTACACCCATACACCAGCATCATGTCTGTTACTTTCGTTGACGTGTAACACTCCACGGTACATATCTTACAAGTCATTAACACAACTAGCGCAAGCACACTTGATTCATTACATTATTTACACCGAATACTTATGGAGCCTCGTAAATGCCTTCAACACTATTGAGAAAACAGATTGAAGTATTCTTGAAGTGGGAGAAAATTATTTTGAGCACTACAGTAGTTCTCTGTAGTATTACGTTTCCGCTAGTAATTGCGTCTAGGAGTTTGTCGAGTTGGCTTGAACGTGTTTCTACTGCCAGTGATCAACCATTTAAATTCTAAACCAGAAAATGTTCCTGTACAGCGCTAAAATGCGAGGAACTGTGGACTATGATAATGTGAGCTGAATAACGTACGGTACACGTTTACAGATAATATCCACCATCGCATTATGCGCTGAGAACAACACACACATGTATGCAGTATTGCCTATGCTGTAGGCTCCGTGTCGCGGCGTCGAACTCTAGATAGCGGTTTGAACGAAAAGGAAAGGTGCTAAGACTGTTCAACAAGATGATAATTGTAGTTACCTAAGTCACTTCATGACACTACTAAAGTTGTATGAAATTAGAGGTTGGCCACCCCTGTTATTTTTATACGGGTGGAAGGTATTGCCTCATAATGTGCGATAAATTAAACAACCAAACAACATAAAGCAAAGTTCAGAATTTTGTCCCTAATATTTTGAAAATATACTGTGTTGAAAAATTCCATTTTCAAAGGTCAGTTTCTTCGTTGATATTAAGTTAAGACAAAATTAGTTCTATTTTTTTTTACAAGAAATGCCTACCGAAGTGTGTTTGTGTTTTTCGGAAGCGGACTGTATGCTTATATATGTATTTATATGTATGTGTTTTATGTATGTATACATACACATGTATAAAAGCTCGAAGAAGGTAATAATTATTCGTAGTATCGAATAAATCAACAATTGATAGACATTTAAAATTCTCGTTGAATAGAGCATTGTTCAGGACCAAGACTGTCTTGCACTTCTGTGTCTAACGTGCGCCTAGTCATTTTAATACGGTGAATCGCCTTGAGGCAGTTTTGGCAACGATTCTCAATTAGCAGATTTCCAGTATATTTAGTTGTTCAGAATGGCGTGCGCGCTTCGCTGGCTGCTACTACGGCGATTTACGTCCATTTATTCATTAAATCTAAAAGAAGAGACGGATCGGCGCGTCTTATCTCGCATAACTTATACGTTTGTTTCACCCACCACACCACTTAGTCGCTGCTCAACACACGATCGTTTCCATCTCATCGCATCAGCACTAAAGACATCAGATGTAAACAACCTCCCAGTGGGAAAGCGATAAGGCGGCAATGGTTCGCGAGTCAACAACACTATCGCCTCTACACGCGGAGACCTTGATTAGAATGATGTTTTCGTAACTCCAGTTTTTTCTATGGCATTTTAAATGGTGACCACATAATTTTACTTTCGAAGATAGTGGAGCAAAGACCAATGCTTGTCTCTATCAGGGAAATAGGTTTTTAGCTGCGGCAGTCCAAAACCCGTTTTTGGCCGTTGTGAAATGCTCCAAAATCACGTTAACAATAACCATTATGTCTTGAAACTACGATACAATCGCCGTATGAACTGTTTCTTCTTTCTGTAAATGAACACATTAGGCGCTCATTTAGTAGCTTCGAAAGAAAAGCACGGATTTCTAACACACCGCAGCACAATTTTCTGGCCTGTAAGGGGCTCATCAAAAGGCGTTGGCGTACGAAACTATTACATCTTACAACATTTTGGAATAATTTAACGCCTATAGATAGGTGTTCTCTATAATGGGGCATATTACCTATTAGGACGTAAAGTATGCTTACAAATATACAAATTATAACGTTGTTAGATTTTCACTGCATTGGAATTCTCGGAGCTGAGACAGGCGATAGAAAAAGATGTTTTATTTCCAGCTGTCCACAATTACTCCAATTCAATAAAGGCATTGAAATTTTTACATCGTAGGAAGTATTCTTTACAACTTAAAATGCCCTGATTTTTACAAGGCCCGAGTAAAAACTAATATCAAAATATAGGAAAATGTAGTGCTCTTGTGCACCAATATGTCCCACAAGGCTAGAAATAGCATTACACAAGTTTACCTGACTTTAAAACAAGAATAACCTAACAAAATTTGTGACATACTTTTATATACATTCTGTATACCGAAAGGGATAGCAACACTTAATATCGTACGCTACACCTCACTAAAAACATACTAAAATCCACTATATAACAGCATAATTGGTTGTTGAAAGAGGTAAATCTCAATATTTTCTTGCGTAGTTCACCACAACCACGACGGTTAAATTATGACACAACGTGGCAGTGTGGTTTTTATGTATTCCACCTAAGCCAGTAATGTCTGTGAACTCATTCGCTTGGTAATGTCCACCTAATTCAACTTGACTTACTAAGTTGTGCTAAGAGCGTATTGTACTTACTGATGTTTCACTCGTTTGTTTCTATGTCAAAGATTATGTTTATAATGTTGTACGAGGTGTCTAGATCAGTTTTGTTCAATAATATCTGTATCTCTTAATGATAAAATAAATACAAAATTAAAAATTTTACGCCTTCAAAGGTGGCAAAATTAATTAGGGTTATACGAAATGGACAACATAATTACATATAACCCTAGTCCTATAATGAAAGAACAATAACTTTTTTCCTCGCACGCTATAAATTCAGGCAACACGTGGACGCATGATACGCATGCACTTTATAAAACTAGCGAACCGGTCCCGTAACGTAGTCGGTTAGGTGCAAGTCTGCGTTGCGTGGGATCATTACTTCAAATACTGGCTCGGGGATGAATGTTTTGTCATCCTTTCACCACATTACCCTTATCGACTCTTCAGACGTCATTGTTAAAGAGCCGCAAACTATTAACACCACCTATGAGATTAGTGAATAAATTACCGTTTATCACATGATTGAGTTTCAACTTGAAAGTACTATAGTAGGCAGTTGAGTTAGCCTCTGAGCTCCTTAGTGCTGTTATCAGGATGGGAACGCGAAGAGAAACTGATATCCTGCTATCCGGGGCCACCTGCCGGTTGATACTAGCAGGGCGGAAAACATTTGGCGGTTCAGTCATACACTACATAGCCTAGCGCACACAGAGCAACTATTCTGCAACTAGAGTCGGCAACCAGTTGCATCTGCAACTAGTTTGTAACTGACACAAAACTTCTGTCCGCACACGTCAACGGGTCAGTTGTGAATCAGTTGCGTCTAATGTGCAATAGTGGAGTATTTTGTAGGCCTAGTTCGCTGTGTTTTGAGGCATCGCCTTGACCATTTGTG
>PNEQ01057787.1:11242-75244 GCA_003012365.1 Medauroidea extradentata | reverse complement strand
ACCTTAGAGTAACTATAGGGTAGAGGGAGTATCCTCTATACAGCTGCATACGAAATTGTGTGTTCAACATGTGTCACGTGACTTTAGTGAAATATGCGCGGGAGATTTGAAATAACATTGAGAGAAAAGATAATAATTGCTTAGTAATCACAACCATGTTGGGTTATTTTGGTACCATATGAACATACGAACTAAGGAGAGCATACAACCCTATTATCGCAACGTACAATTGCGTAGAAATTTCAGAACAACAAATGTAAACAATGTCTGCCACGTTACTGTTTTCTTTAACCCAGCTGTTTTTAGTAAAAAGTAAATATTAGCTACGTACTTACTATAAGGTTTTGAACCGAGATCTCGGTGACACCACATGACTAAATATATATTCTGGAAGGTACGCCATGAGTTTCAAACAACACGACTGCACTTTTACGCCGAGAAAACATAAATAAACGACACCAAACTCTCGAGACCATGTTGGACACACATTTGTGACGTCATGCTCCCTCTACTATGTATTACCTCTATGACTAGGACAGACGAGCGAGGTGACGCAACGGCAAAACTTTGCACTTGCGTTCTGGAGGATCCGGGTTCGAATCCCGGCTGCTACTATCCCAATTACACCTTTCCATGATTTCTTGAAATCGCTCCAGGAGAATGCTGGGGTGTTTCCTTAGGCCATAACTGATTACCTTCCCAGTTCCAGTTCTTGTACACTCTAATTGGATTAAGTGAATATTCAATAATATTCCAGTGGTAGGCTATTCGCAGATTCCGTATGGATCGGTTAAACTAACTGAATATGTGAGAAAACACTGGAAAGTCAATGAATATTTAGAGACTTATTTTTGGAATGTCGGCACCATAAATCGGAATATGTGAGTATTCACTGATTTGCCAGTGGTTTTCGTCTGATTGAATTAATTTAAACTGCTCCATCCAGAATATGCGAAAACAGCTGAAATATTAATGAGAATTGACTAATTCCGATTTAGAGTGTACAGTTGAATGTAACCGTCTCTGACAACCTCGGTGTCGACGATACGTAACACCCAATAAATAATAAATATATCCACAGGACAATTCAACACGTCAATTCGAAGATTGAAGGACTAGTTCGAGGAATGTAACGAGTTTGAATATGGTCCGGACTGAAAATTTGTTGTCCGACTTGGGTAATAGAGTTCGTTCTACCACACTATTGCCACATACTGTACTGCTACTAAAGATCATTGTTTTGTAGATGTTAGATAGTCTAGGTATGTCACCTAGTAGAATCTACCACGCCTCGTCAAATGTCTGCGGGTTAATTTCCCGTATTTGACTATCCTGATTTCGGCAGTCCTCGGTTTACTCTCTGGTGGTCTAAGTTAAGTCACAGCCCTGTTTTAGACGTGTCGCTTGAATAGTAATACGTTATTCAGAAATCAATGGAAAAACTACATACACCGTAGTGCAATTGTTATCGATGTTGGAGTTATAAATAATAGGTCGTAGGTTCAAAACAAACAGCAATATAAGTTTTTTTTTTTTTTAATTTGGTAAATCATTTTGACCTCTAGACAACGTGTAGAAAAAGCAGCATTACATTAGGCCTAAATGTACAGTTACACGATTATTATTATTATTATTATTATTTTTAATATTTCGGCACATATATGTATATTTTTAATAAGTCAATTTTGCTTACCGGTAGATATTATATTAGTAAATTAATTAGACTTATGCAATCTAATGTTTGAACAGATGCCCAATGCAGCAGTTTTAGCCAATCGGCGAGGAATACTCGGCACTGATAACTTTTTAGTGTGTTCTAGGTAGTCTCGTAGCCGGAACTATTTACTGAGTTCGGACTATTGTTCGGCGCATTTATCTGTCGCAGCCTTTAGGCGTTTTAGGCAGTAGCTTAGACAGAATGGTTTCAACCTGCTTTTCGCAAAAAAAAAAAAAAAAAAAAAAAGGCAGCATTTACCGTGGAAGGAAATACTCCGGAGTGGGGAGCTGATAAAAACTGCTCGCTCATTTTCGGTCTAGAACAGGAGTCGGCTCTCGCTGCTCTCTACGACATCTGTAAAGTCGTGCCATTGTCGCCGCCATTAAGGCTGTTTTTGCTCGACTCGCCTGCCCGGATTGTTCTAAGCGATCTTTTGAATGCAGCCACGCGATCCCTTCCTACCCTCAGCCCCCCTCCCCGTCATTATCCTGCACTCACATGTCCCACACATCACGGAGTCCGCATATTCTATTCTGCTGACCCAGTTTTCTAAAAACTAATCGTGGGCGCGAGAGACATTCATTTCCTGATACTCATTACCACTTGGTGACCGCCGACGTCGCGTTCCGCCCTATAAATCCCTCCCTCTCCACCCCCTGACTCCTTCCCCCCTCTTTTCCTGCTCACAACCGGTTTTTTCACCCCCGCGTAGGTTTGCGCACTGAAATATTTTTACTCGTCCCTCGGGAAAGGTTCCTCCGGGGGGGGGGGATGAGAGGGGGCGGAAACTTTTTTTTTCCTGCGCCCCTCGTCGTATGTCGCTTTCAGGAAATAGATTACTCTCAACCCATAGCGCGCGCGCCATACACACCCCCTCCCACCCCTTCAAATCTCCCACCAAAACCGGTCCCATTCCTCCGTACAACCCGGTGGCATGTCAAGTGCACCGGTCCTCTTCCGCCACCCCCCGAACTCACTTCCCACCCTCCCCCCTCATTTACATGCCATAAACTCGCCTCTCTCCGTGACCCTCCCTTTCCCCCACCAACCCCCAGTCGGGGACGAAGTGGGTTGTGGGATATATTGATTGATGACGTGTAATACTGGCTCTGGATTGTCACCTCCTACCCCCTCAATAGCACTCTCTACGGCCCTCCTTCCTCTCTGCCAGACACCGGGGCCTTTTGATGCGAGGGACATTTCCGAAGATCGTGGATGTATTTTGTTTTAATCGGGGTGGTTGGTTGGGTAGGGTGGAGGAGGGTGACGGGAAGGTTCTCTCGAACGTCAAACGGAACAACCGGAGGTCACTGCGGCGGAATAAATCACCAAAAAGGCTGCAAATCTGTCGACATGCCTTCGCTTTTATATGGGCGTCCACGGTTTGCTCGTTGCAGTGGACCTTATGCGGAGAAGGAATTATGCAAAGTTGGGCTTTCATTTTTTACCCATTACTGTCATCTAACAGACAAAAGTACTTTATGTATATTGCTGTTAGGTCCTACTTGTGCAATATCAAATTCATAAACCTGATGGTTATTATTTTATCAGCGCGTGGAGTGTTTACAAATAAATAAAAATAATAAAAAAATAAATTCACACACATATATATATTCTTTTACATATGCTACATAATGTTCACATTTATACTGATATTCCAAAAAACTGTTATGTTCCATAAACCATTTGTTACCACACAGTGTCTTGAAAAAACGAGCAAAATAAAAGCTACCACTGTCCATAAAAACTCCCTTTAGATACATTCGTCATTTAATGTATTTTCCTCCTACGTAACGAACAAATACTTAAATGTGACTTACCTTTTCGAAAAGGATACAGCTCAATTTGCTAACGAAAGTCCCTACTGTCAAATCTGTAAACAATCCACGATCCACTGATACTTATGCAAGACAACCAAAAAATGGCTGCCACAACAGCAGTGTCACGTGACACCCAGCGATCACTGCGGCGAACATTTCAACTTGACATTTCAGAGACCTATTTTAATGTTCATATTGAAATGTTATTTTGCAATACTTTTGAAATGTTTCTGCAATGTGTGCTGAGAAATATGTAATCTATATTGTTGGTAAAAGTCTCAACTAACGTTTTTGAGACCTAGCTGAAACATTCTGATTGGAATATTGCATTGAATTGTTTCTAAAATAGCTGTGAAACATTGAAATATTATATGTAGGTGAGACATTTTAAAGGTTCAAAAACGTTTCTGAAACACAACTGTAACATTGTGTGCTGTATTGGCAGTTACAACTGAAAATTATTATTATTAAGTTATAAAAATAATGTACTACATGTCATTTTACTTACGTGTTGGTGGATCTTGAAAATCGGTTGACAAGTACATCGGCATAAATCAAACTGTTGTTTACACACGAAACGACAAAACACCGGTGGGTATTACTAGCAATTTACACAAAACTTCCATTAAAATTTTGGTACTAAGTGTTTAATACGCAAATCAACGCATTCAAAAATATACATATAGCATTCAAACACACTTATAATAACATCCACGTACAATTTTCCAAAAAATTGGCGAAAATGGCTTCGACTCAAATTGAAAAACATTTGCAAACACCGAATTACGAGAACCAACGTAATGAAGCTAATTACTTTAGCTTAAAATTAAGTACATACAAATTTTAACTTCTACATTTATTAGGAGCAGAAAAACACATTTATAATTATTTACGTCAAATATAGTTCAACACATGACTAAAACAGCCATGCATTAACACTGTCTATGATTGAGTCAAATAAACATTTAGCTACTCTAGCGTAGCTTAACGGTGGCAAAGGTAAATGCATAAAGGAACCAGCCCAGCCATTCCAGTTATTAAGGGCTGCTGTTAGTTTAGTTGACTTAGAACTCTGTTGATAGATATTACCCACACTGACTTTCAGAGAATATTTAATAATTGAAAGTAGGTTAGGAAAAAATATTTTTGAATACATGTAATTTTAGTATGGGCAAATTACGATTGTTTTTATTGTTGTGATAAAGAAGAAAATAATTATTATATTGTTGTGACCTAATGCTGCCCGTGGTTATCATTCAAATTTTTAGTTATAAGCTTTAAATTTTCGATGTCATGATTTCTATAAGAAATATAATATAACGAGTGCGTATTGTTGTAGTATCCTTTACGATGTTTGTACAACTAATGGACCTAACATACGCTTTATATTGAAAAAATAACACCATCACTCACTTGAACTATTATTGTTAATATTTCGAAACACTTTTTATTACAATTTTCTGTATACCATCATGCGAACACCCGTATCTTCATATACTGTACTAGTAGCCAATTTGATGATTCTATTCACTAAAATATATTGGGACAAACGGCACGTGTTAGATCGCAGATGCCTTATACCTTCACAAGCATTTAACGTTTTCAGTGAGGTAAACGTTTCTTGATGTCAGAGACAGAGAGTAGGGGTAGAAATCAATTTTACGCTCGAGTGAAAGAGAATGGGAAAGAAACGTTTCTAGGTCGCTGTCTTCGCTGAAATTCAAATCGTATTCTTGTATGAGTTAAAATGACAAGAAAAAAAAAAAAAAGAAATGGTGGGGTATTCTTGGAGTAAGATGTTAGTCATGACTGTGAATGCATAAAGATTGGTAACGTATTTTTCAGACACAAATTGGATGAGAACATTTTCTTTGTTACAAGGCGTAACTTGTCTGATCTACAGTTAAATTGAAGATCTTAAAAAATATGTAGTTATATTTTAAGTAAAAAATTTTATCAAATAAAACCAATTTATATATATATTTTTGTAAATTAGTTAAGTATTGTAAAGCTCAGAAACTTGCTAGACGACTTTCCTAGGAAAAAATTACGACGTCATTTTCCTGCGTGTGTGTTTGTTTTTCCCCCTAAAAGTTTTTGATCCAATAAATGGAATGTGTTCAAATTCAGCAAACATAGTGTTTAGCAACAACATTTTATATTTTAATTTGTCGACCATGTATAGTGCTTATTATAAAAATGGCGGCAATTTGAAAATTGTTGGTAATGTGTCATATCTCGGGAACAATTTTAGCGATTCATGATAGTTCATCACATTAGCACTGATTGTGTACAGGATTTTTACTGTCAGTCTACTACTTTGGAAGATAGCACGACATTAATAAATAGACTATCATACTTCGGGAACTAAGGGATCCATCGTAATCAAATGTTGTATTTTAGTAATGCAGTACAGCATCCAGATTGAAAGTGTTTCAACATGTGTTTTTTTTTCCTTCTTTTCATATTTTGTATTGAGACATCCTTACGCGACCGTGTAAAGTATAAACCTTTGTCTCAGAACATTGCTGTGCGTATCCGAGACAACTTTTTATACAAAGTTTTATATGTGTATGTATATTCTTAATTAAAACGAGAACTACTGCATCGAAACAAATTTCAAATATCAAAAATTAAATTTCATACACTTGACGAATAGTTTCTTTACACCGCTGCAGCAGAAGAGCGAAGGGATTTTAAACGGAACAACGCATAATTAATTTCGGAGACAATATTTTGTAAGTAAACACGTGGTTCGTTGCATAACGAGTATACTGGCGTCAATAAAACTTCCAATATTTCCGGTATGTTAAACAAAATTTGTCGTGGAATTCGCTATAGGCACTTATTAACCAGCTAATAAGAATATTATTTAGATGCAAATGATGGCTAGATTGTAATGTCAAGACAGGAAATGTACATTTTAATTTATTCCGAGAAAAAAAAAAACGTATCCCACAACTTAATTATTTTCTGGTAATTGCTGTTGGTACGGGAATCAGCACGGACGTGTACACTTTCCAATGAACAATTCTGAGCAGTTACTGATAGCAGTGACGTCTTAAACTGAGATAGAGGGTAAGAGAGAGAATAAGAGAGATACAAAAAGCAAAAGCACGCCATTAAACATACTTTGCTGTTTCTATCTTACGTTACCTGAGGTGAGCTTGTGTTCCACATTGGTTTTACTGTTACCGGCAATAGTCCAGGAAAGATATGAGAAAACATGGGCAAACTGCAAGGAAAGTTTTTTTTTACATAAAAATTCGCAGAAAAATTCTTAGAATTACATATCTTAATATCCATCGAAATCCACCTTCTGGTTTTTACTTTTTTTTCCGTAATTTGTCCTGGAAAAATGCGGAAAAAATTAATAAGTCGAAAACAGCAGTGCATCTCACGACAATACGTCTAGAGACCAAAATTAAAGAGTACAAAATGTTCCATTACATATCCAAAAATTTTTAAGATTTTCCGGGACGAATCCCGGAAAAAGAAAACGTCATAAGCGGATTTTCGTGAATTTTGGATATGTAATGGTAAATTTCGTGCTCTTTAATTTTTGTCTCTACAAGTTCTGTCGTAAGATGCACCGTTTTTGACTTATTAATATTTTATACATTTTTTCCGGAACAAATTCCGGTAAAAAAGTAAAAAAACCGGAAGGTGGATTTCAGTGGATTTCAGTGGATTTTGTATATGTTATTCTACGAATTTGTCTGTAAAATTTTTTCTTACAATTTGTCCATAATTCGACCCTTTTTTCTCACATCTTTCCTTTCGATTCCCATAGTGCTGCCTAGACTGTAAATTGATCGGCAGAACGACTATAAACCGCTGACAAAATAAGCGTTCAGCAGCTTACGCGCACCTCTAAGTATAGTTATGGTAAAGTGAGCACTTTAAAGGTTTGTATATTTCCTTCTAACTAATTTGTACATGTTTGGTACTTGTTAAGAACATTCAAACGCAAATAATAAACATTGTGTACAGATGTCATCGCAACTTAAAAGTTAACGCTGGATGCAGTAATACACATTATAATTTTATTATTATTTATTACAAAACGGTCTTCAAAAGTACTCACTTGCTGTGAACAGCTGGGAGCATTTAAGGCAGCCCTAACTGTCGTGTTAAACCGCGACAACCAAATTTTTGCTGAAGACGCCTGAAGTAGGCTATAATTCTTCTTCTTACCTCTCCCCTAGGGCATAGAAGAACAGGTCTGGACACTCGCCTATCTAACAATGTATTTTGCTTGACCCCCTTGTTTGGCTGTAGTTCGTCAAGTTACCGAGAATGTCGTACTTTTTGGCGCTGTTTTCCGGGCGGTCAGGCTCAAACTCCGTCCACTTTTTTCCATTGTTGAATTTATAAAGTAAATAAAGATTGCTGGAGCCTTTTCTTAAAATTGTGAACGAAGGAAGTATTTCATAAATTGATAAAAAATGCGTTTTGATGAATTGTTTATCTTAGTCGGGAGGAAGTGGGCGGAGTTTGAGCCGACCGCCCTAACAGCAGCGCCAAAAACCTATAGCATTGTCGTGAACTTAGTGAACTACAGTCAAACAACAAGGGGGTCAAGTTTCCAGGCGAGTGTCCAGACCTGTTCTTCTACGACCGTGCCCCTCCCTAATACCAATGTCAGAACACGCATCATGAACAATGGCGAGAGACCTTTCAGGTTTTCCATGTTTATAATATATTTATAGTAATATTTAACTTTTCAATATAGTAAATAAAAGTACTTTCAATGACATGGATTTATATATGTATGTATAACTATTCAGGGTGAGTCTGAATAACGCCGACAAGCGCTGGCAATTGATTTCTTAGGAAAAATTAAGACGAAAATGTAAGAACCACTTTTCCCGAAATGGATCATTAAGGGCGCGATTCACCTCAGTTTTCAATGCCTTTTTTTAATTTTTATATTTGTACCAGATATTTTTTTCTTTTTTTAGACATAAATTGTTATAAATCATCCTCTTAGGAAATTTTTGTATCTCTCATAGTTTTTTGCATAATGGGTCGTAAACGTCAAAATCCGCACTTTCTACGGTTTTATGTATGCCATTAGAGCCAACTGACATACCAAACCGAAAAAAATTCACAGTGCATAACAATGTTGTAGGCTGTGATTTGACACTAATAAAAACAAAAAATATACAATTTTGTATTTAAAAAAATGTCGAAATTTTTAAATTTTCAATTCAAAATTCAGCATTTTTTATTAAATACAAAGAAAAACATATATATAATAAGTCGGGAGGAAAAGGCTATATTCTAGGGCGTGATAGTACTGGTCTTGTGACATATGTAGTATATAATTTATATTAAATGCATTAACGGTAAATTTAACTTGTTTTAAAAGTCACAGAAATATATTTCAACCACTAAAATCGTAATTTTAGGCTGAATTATGTGTTTTAAGAATATATGTAATATTTTACCGTATTTTTAAAAGCCCCGACTTAATTTATTTAATCTGACAACATGGTGATTGTATGCCGAGAACGAGTCACTAATTAACACAAAATGGTTTTATCCAGCATTGTAGTTACAGTTAATGTAATCCTTTTTAATTGCTGATTGTTATTTTATTAATATTTGATCAATAATTTCACTGAATTTTTGTTAACTTATAACACATAACACGTTTTAGCTATTTTAATTAAGGATTGGAGAGTGTGATTTTGTAGCCCTTAATTTCATGTATGCTACAGGGACTTTAAGGTGGCTTCTTCAAACGAATGGTGACTTACTAATTTTATGCCTTGAAAAAAAATCGTTTAAATTTGGACCCATCCTAAGGACAGGATTTGTAATAGTACCACCAAGAGATAGTAAATATTTTAGGTTCGCCGACCATGAAAGAAGAGGGTCGAGCGATAGGAACCCCAATAGTAATTTAATAGTGAACATCAAGAACAGAAGAGGACGCCGGTATAAGCCATTTTGGCCAGCTAAGTAAAAATTAGAACATTACTTTGTCACCCTAAATTTCGTATATTGCTGCAAATCATTTGATCTCAAACTATTTTCGATGGCTTATAAGTGTTGTAATGGTGATTAAGTTGAACTTTTTCAGAACGGAAATTATTTATTTTATAGATTTGGACGTTTTTAAAGGATAACTAGATGACTGTACCCAGAAGTCCTGCGAAAATTAGTCTTTATAATCGAGCAGCCGAGTAATTATTTGAGATATTTATTTAAACTGATATTTGAACCCTGAGGATAAATTTTCTATTATTTGGAGTGCTACTATTTATTCACATTAATCATTTTAATTTTGGAACACGAATTTCAGAACGGTGTGATTTTGAATGCTATGTTTTAATTTTAAATTTCAGTCAGTTTCCTCTCATGCTATCAAAACTTTTTCTAATAGTAAATTACATCGTTTTTAAAATCATAACTGTGTTTCAATTGTCTTGTGTGTTCTGTTAATGTGGATATTCAGGTGTTACTATCTACACACCTACACTACCTTGAAACTTAAACACCTAATCACTTTAATATATATTTTTTATCACCGCACTCTATTTATACAGTAGTGTTCTATCACAGCAGGTTATATTGTCACAGCCTTTATGACGTTATGATCAAAAAAGATCATGTGAATATGGGGTCAATAAGTGATGGTTGTCGAGATAGCCTTGTTTGAATGAAAAACCTGTCAAATTTATATAGTTTTTATTATTTTATTTTTTAATTTATGTTCTCGATTCAGTGATAAGGGTATAGTAATACATTATGAATAGCACAACGTAAAGCCTAATTTAGGGGTTACTTTTCACTACAAATATTTTTGTAAGTGAAAGTTTGCAAAGTCGCAAATTGTTGAAGACTTCGCCATTCATAGCCTTAATAATAAACGATAGCTTAGAATGACTATTATCCTGGAATTCCAATATAGAACGAAATAAATCTAATGGTGCAAAGTTGCCCATTGGGGATGCAAAGTATACTCACTTTACGGCATCTTTTTCTTTGTATTTCAATTAATGTCAAATTGGAAATGGGTTACTGTGCTATGGAAATATGTTAGTAACAGCTTTATTGATTATTTTTTGGACGGTGAACTTGAATGCTGAAGTTTAATCATGGTTCTACAATTGTTTAGATATACGAACAGTGTGAACGGACAGTTCAAGGTGCCGCACAACTACACGAATGCAGAGTATGTAGACATGCTGATTGTTTATGGCTTCTGCAATTGTAGTTCCACTGCAGCCGTATAAGAGCACCGCCACCGCTTTCCTAGGCGGAGAATATCTGACCGAAGAGTTTCCCAGAGTTTATAATACATTGCGGGGGAATAGTTCGTTTCCTAGTAGGCCTACTCATGTGCGTTCGGAGCGAGGACTCTATCGGCACGTGGATGAAGACGAGAACATTATCAGCTATGTTCAGCGTAGCCCTACTGCTAGATAGCACTCGGCGTATTGCTGCACGGCGCAATGTTTCACAAACACGTGCATGTCGATTACTGCATCATGAACGACTGTAGTATCTATTTCACATACAGCGTGTGCAAAATCTTCACGTAGGAGACAATGCCCAGCGTCTACAGTTTTGTAACTGCTTTCAAAACAATCGTCATTTGGTACTCTTCACGAATCTCCAATACACGTTACAATTATTTGTGGAGCCCAAAAGAACATAACCCCCATGGTATTGTAGATACAATTTTCAAGTGCATTTCTCAAATAATGTATGGTTGGTATGTTGGATGACCGGCTGATAGGCCCCGTTATTTTAGATGATCATATGAATGGGGCAAGATACCTGCACTTTTTGCAACTTACATTACTTTAACTACTTGATGGCGTTCCTTATGGCACACGTCTTGTTTTGTACTTCCAGCATGATGGAGCCCCTCCTAATTATTGCAACCAGGCGAGGGAGCATATGAATACCACATTTCCTAATCGATGGATTGGTCGTGGTAGTATAATTCCCTGGCCACCAAGGTCTCCTGACCTCAACCCCTTAGATTATTGTTTATGGGGTTGGGTGAAAAGTGAAGTCTACAGACGTAAAGTTACTACACGAGATGAACTGCTCGCTCGCATATTGGATTCTTTTGCTGGCATACAGTAACGTCATGATGATCTTCGAAGGGCAGCACGTTATGTTCTTCAGCGATTTGACAAACACATTGAAACCGATGGTGGAGTATTTGAGAATTTATTGTGAAATCATGTCACTGAACCAAAGAACGACACGACATGAAAATAACGTTGTGTAAATCCTGTTCTCTCTGTTATGGAAATGTATGTTAATTAAAAATTTGTTTTAAATAAAATTGTTTTATTTTTTCGAAAAATACGTAATAAATTATAAAACTCGTTAAAATGAAATTTTTTTTCGTTTATTACAATCTCCTTGTTATTGAAACGAGAACCTTAAAGCAAAGAAAATAATAAGATTTATTTGACAGGTTATCAATGTTTTTCATTCCAACGGGATTGTCTCAACAACCGTTACGTTTTGACCCCATGTTCTTATGAATTTTTTGATCGCAATTACTAGTACTATCACATCCTATAATATTGCCTTTCCTCCCAACTCATCCTGTATATATACAAATTTTATTCCTTATTATTTCACTATAACAATTTTTTTTTTATTTTCGCTGATAAGTTGTCAGGCGCAGGTGTTTCTTTTGTCTTCTCATTAGTTGAGGCTCGTGGTATACTTGTAATCCCCCGTATAGTTACAGTGAAATAGGTGATTCCCCGAAATTGCTAGTCAAAGTGCTCTAAACAGAATACAGTATTTTCAGCGGTATATTTTTGGGTATGTTTTATACGTTTCTATTATTTATTTTTATGATTTTATTTGTTAGTGTTATGTTTACATACTTACACAATAAGATCCCAATAGTAAAATCCCAATAGTAAAAATCATTCTCTTTGCGATGTCTTTACAATTTCCTTTTTGATCCGCTGCTCTCTCTGCAAAACCACAGATCACAGCACAGATTAAGAAATATTTATAATACGATGTCATAGTGTAAATCATGGACTGTTTTCCATGTTACTGTTTCATGGACGAAAATAAATATTTACACTTTGGAGCACTTACATTAAAAATATTAAGAAGTAATATCGAAAATATAGTATCAATTAATTTACTGATATACTGGTAAAGTATCGATATCAAAATGCCAATTTGAAAATAAATGGTATCGAAATGAAAGTACCGATACCAGTATCATTTCAGTAGTATTGTAACATCTCTATTTAGTTCTCGTGTGGCCAGCTAGCGTGATGTGTGTCGATAATCAGCGGTGGTAGCGATCGCAGAGACTAGTTGAAGAACTCGTTGAAGACTGCGTGAAAAAAATTAAACAGCAAAGCTCTAGACAAGCCGAGAGTCCATAAAATAGCGACATCAGAGGGAGAACAAAGAAAGTTTGCATGTTAAGTCCAACCCAAGCATAGTGAGCAATAGGAAATTTTTTGTAAGCGACGCTTAGATGACAGAATGATGCAGAAAGCAATATAATACTATTAGCTGTATTCTCTTCTATGTTAGCCTGTGCGACGCGTTATCAGTAGAGACCCAGAATTTATCTGATTCATTTCACTATAGGGTGGATGATTAACTCGTGTATAAGTCGGTAACTGTTTAAATTGGGGCATTTTTTTACGTATACTGTCCTTGAGAATTCTGAACCAATGGCAAACCTGCATGAAAACACTCAACGAACTTCCGTGCTACATGCTTACTCATTGGAACAGCAGTCAACGAGTAGCTGTGTTGTCAGTTATTATTATTTAGTTATCAGTCTGTAATACTGATAGGGATGCAATGAGAATCATCAGAATTTTGGTGAAAATCGACCGAGAGCGGAACTAGTTGAATGAGGACGGAAGGATTGAATAAGTAGGGGGTGGGGAGAGGAGAAGGAACGTTTCACCAACTGGCGCATGATTTGGAAACATGCCACGCACAGCTTGCCGACATCAACCTGATACACGTCTCGTGTAACGGAACGTTTTAATCGCGAACGCGGAGAGATTTTTATTTTCCCTCTCCGTTCATTTCCTTTCTCCCTCCACGCACCAAGAGCAGGTGGGGAGGGGAATTCAATAACAAAACGCCGTGCGCAATTCGATTTGCTGCCCCAGAACGGCCTTTTCCCCCGTTTTCCGAACTCGTACTGGCGGAGTCCTCATGCAGAAAATGGGATCAGTATCGCCACGGTTAATGGAACGGTTCGCTCGCGCACGGATACACACGTACGCCAGCCACCCTGCTTGGTGGTGGTGACTGTAATATAATAACGACACGATAATAACCTCCTGCAGTACTCATTAACGGGCCGGCGCATTTCGGTAACCCCTTTTCCAGCCTTCCTGGCCCTTGTATTTCCAACAAAAAAGATAAAAAAAAACTTTTTCTAGCGCGTTCCAAGCGGACTACTTTAATTATGCTTCTTCCGAATATTCCAACACACATGGGTTGAGATTGTGCGTACCGATGCCGTAATTTCGTGAGATCACTTTGCTCAGCTTACACACATTTCTCTAGTAAGGCAGGTCGTATCATTGAAAGTTTAAAAATGTTTAAACACGTCTTCTTTAGAGAGTAATGATATTGTGGATGCCAAATATACAATGTTTCTTGAGCATTATGATAGCGCTCAGACAAAAAGGTATGGTACAGTGCACTATATACAAGTTTGTAAATGGCGAAACAAATATGTATTTATTCAAACGATAGTTTTGTTTGTTGAACATTACGTGTAAAGTGTTTAATATAAGCTTTGTTCCAAAAAATCCTCGTGTTACTACATCTAACCCTCTTGCTGAGAGAACTCTTAAACCTGCAGGCAACTAACTTTCCCGTACGACGTTTTCTTCTCAAATGATCTCGTTTTGCAAGTCACAGGGACTGTTAACAGGCCAGCGGGTAGAAAAGAGTCAATACTTATTCTTCGTATAGCTTCTCAAATCAACAGAATAACAATCTGAATGCGTGACGAAAAATCAACGATGAAACACGTCTTAAAAGAGGTACCTCCTTAAACACGAAACTATCAAAGTGATCAGTTAAGAATTGAGTAGATGTATATGTGTTATATCCAGTAGCAAAATACGTCAGACCGCAGTAGAAGTGAAGCACGTCAGTTCGTCCAACAGTGGTGAAACGTAAAATTACAACAAAAATCCGTTAACTGAATTCACGAAACGTATTAACACAACAAACATAATTAAATTCCTACGCAATAATAATATGCCATTATTAAGCTGTAATTCATCTCAATTTCTGTTTTTCTCACAAGATGTATTATTCTTACGCGAATACGGTCATTCATGTTTCTTCCCCCCTACGACACTGCAGATGTAATTTTTCTCTGGAATTAATATTGTTTCAAATTGGGCAAGATACGCTGATGAGTGGAAAATTTCAATAAAATAAAAATAGTAAAAAAAATTGTTTTATTTATTTACAGCTATCTATATGAAAATGCCTGAATGTCGCTAACGATCAATGTTACAGTCACGAGTACATCACAAGTTACTGACAAATGAAACAAATAATTACTATACACACAACGATTATAAATACAAATCAATAAAGTCTCAGTCCTCTATACAGGCTCTCTGTTCATAACAGTTTCTCTACACTCTTACAAATGGTGGTTCTAAGTCCAAATTCGGAGCGCTCTGATAGTCCTCTTGGTGTCGCAGAACGCCCTCGTCGACACTACTCCGCCGAATGTCCTCGAGTACCGCTATCTATCACCACTAATCAGTCTCTCACACACAAGATGCCTCTCGGCTTAAAATCTGTCGCACAGCTCCCTTACACAAGTTGGAATGTAAATCGCGGGAAAGCTCGGGGGGTGCAGTGAGTGCAGGTAGCAAGACCTAAATCAAGATTAATGAGGAAAGCAACCACACCCGTATTGTCAATAGCATGGACGCACAACCAACGTGAAGGTTGTGTTGATGAACAAGTAAAGTGACGATAAATCAACAACCAATTTGACTGGAACCTTAGCCTATAGGTTTTAATTCAGATGCATGACGATACATACTCCGAGAACAAAGTGTGACCGACATCCCATCCTATACTTTGGAAACACTGGCACCTCTGTTCCTGTACCTGTACGCATGTAGCAACCCATCGTAGTGATTTAACAACCGAAATTAAATAAGGAACAAAATGTGTACTTGTCCGAACACGCTGAGATAAATCGTTTATGAGATACAGGCACTCGAAGTCGGAGCATTATGGCAGTGCCGACAGGTAGGCAACCCGTGTAGCACGTACATGGAGACTAGCTTTCGGGGAACACTAGCGATGCACAACTATATTACCGAGAGGTATGCAACAGACGTGTCAACAAAGGAAGGAGGAGGTTCTGGTATGAAGGGACGAGGGCAGGACGTCTTTAGTAGTATGTAAAGAAATGTTGCATTGTTTAAATCAGCTGGAAATCACAGGAGCTGTAATGTGTACGTAAAAAGACATAGTGAGTTCACATTACATTCTACAAAACATTCTTACTGTACACCTAGCAAGGTTCAAAGCAACAAGTATTCAAACTATCAGCTATCTATCCCAGTACAGGCACGCTCACGACGCACAACCGCAGCGTGCAAGTGATCGTTGGTTACACGTATTACAGCGGCATGCAGTTTGGCAATCCATTCCCATTCTTCGCAGCTTTCCATAGGTTCACGGTACACTAGTTACTTCTTAAGAGCGCTGTTCACCTCAGTTTTCAACGTCTTTTTTTTATCTCTTTATTTGTACCAGACATTTTTTTCTTATTTTAGACATAAATTGTGACTAAATCTTCCTTTTAGGAAAAATTTGTATCTTTCGTAGTTTTTGCGTAATGAGTCGTACACGTCAAAATTTACACTTTACGGTTTTATGTACGTCGCTAAAACCAACTGACATACCAAACCGAAAAAATTCACTATGTATAACAATGTTATAGGCTATGATGTTACACGTATATAAAAATTTGTATTCTTAAAAATTTTTTGAAATTTTAAAATTTTAATTGCAAATTTTAGCATATTTATTAAATACAAAAATACTTTATTTTTTGTTTATATGTATGTCAAATCATAGCCTACAACATTGTTATACACTGTGAATTTTTTCGGTTTTAATGGCGTACATAAAACCGTAAAGTGCATATTTTGACGTTTACGACTCATTACGCAAAAAACTATGAGAGATACACAAATTTCCTGCGAGGAATAATTAATCACAATTTATGTCCAAAATTAAAAAAAATATCTGGTTCAAATATAAAAATAAAAAAATAGACGTGAAAACTGGGGTGAACTGCGCCCTTAAGGATTAGTCCCAGCCAACTCTAGTGTGTTTCAGACACAGTGGATCGCAGCACTGTATTTCGCTTATACAAACTAAACATCTGTAGTTAACTTGCCATGCACCTACGTCATAGCACTGCCATTATTGGTATGTTTCGAGGGGAAGAGGGGTGAGGAGAGGAGGACACTGTCGCGGTGCCATTAAGCTGGATTCACATCCACCACTCAGTGTACGCGCGTATGTACGTGTAAAAGTAGAAACATCGAGTGTGCGTGCTAGCATTCACATCTTCGCGTAGCGTGCATACGAACGTAATAGAGTTGATCAACACTGTACTTCGTACGTGCGTGCGCTAAGTGGTGGTTGTGAATGCAGCATGCGCAAACGTAAGTCTCAAAAAATATTAATTTATAATGAGGTATCATTGCTCTCACGGTCATTAATTATTTAATTTACTTCGAAAATAAAAAATAAATTACGATGATCTGTTATCGACATTTTGTTATGATGTAAACAATTTCCGCGCATGTCTAGTAGATTTGTTGTGAATCCAAACTCTAATGCTTAACATACGTGCGTGTGTTTGTACGTACGTTAAGTGTGGTTATGAATCCGGCTTTAGCCTCCAGGGATAACGACCTGTCAATCAAGATTAGCGGTCGGCTCGTGCAGGGCCATTTATTTACTTTCCTGGGTCTCACAACTGTGGGCTTGCAGCTAGAAGAGTTTTGTAGGTGCAGGTTGTAGGCCAGAGTGCTCATTTACCTCCACTGCACTTCGGTTTTCGTAACAAATCTGAATTCGATATCCAGTAGGGTCATTCCCAGAGTTACAAATGTGGCAATTGTGCGCACAATGTACTTGACCAGCGGATTTTTTTTTCGCGGATCTCCAGTTTCACCCGTTCGTACATTTCGGCATTATTACATACCCAAATCTCTTCATCTTAAACCATTCTGAAGGCAACGTTGTTCAGATCTACACAAATCAATCGGTAAAAAGATTTCACTCGTTCATAGTTCTGTAATGCGATGACTTTTCGCCGCCATATGTAAACAATGTAAACAACGCAGCAGACGAGCACACACGAATCCGAATTACCGATTATAACCTAAGTTTAAAGGTCGGTTTACGATGCAAACATATACTCGATGACCGTAACCATAATAACAAGTACGAGTGTAAGAACGAAGCAAATTTTAAAACTGACTTACGGTCTCCTTATGTAAGGGTGCCAGGAAAGGCAGATCGCCGAGAAGAATCACCAGCCAGAAGCATCGTCCAACATGTTTGTCACATGCGAGAATTCGTTAGTGACTCTGCCGGGAATCGAACCTGAATTGAATAGTGAGATCAGGAGTGTGGTTTTTTTTTCTGTTTGTTTCCTTGTTTTATCTGACCAGATTCCAGTTTTGGAATTTCATGTTGTGTATGTATCCTGATGACTCTGCTTATTTATGTTTTCTTGTCTTATTTTTACTTTTAGTTTTCTTGTGACAGTCATTTATTTCGCAATGGAGTATGTCCATACAAACAAATCCAGTAAACTTTATCTTAATTCTATTAAAAACGAGGAATCAAGCTCAAAATATTATTTTGATGTTAAGTTTATTGACAACACAAGAAAACAAGAACGCTGGGGTAAAAAAGGAAACTAATGAATGTAAACCCCAAGACAACTTCAAGATAAATGTCGGTGACAGTTCGATTTTGCGTTATAATTACTTTGTGCTCGGACACTGCTTTACTGTCGTCCACTACGACCTTTCCCACAACCTTTCTCGCCCCACGAACTATCGTTCCTTAAAGTAAGGAATTTTTGAAATACATAAAACGTGTTTGAAAACGTACGAAACTCGCAAATTTCATGATGGAAAGGAAGTATGGTACATTTTCAAAAAGTGAAATATAACTAAGCGTATGTTATAAATCTTCTAATATACTGAATAACATAAAACCATGAATGGTATTAAACTACAGTAATTTAGAAGATACAATTGCATAAGTGATAACAATACTTCTAAAGTTATTTGTCGTGATTATTGAAAGTATTAATTTTATCATAACTATAAGCGTGTACTTTGGTCGAATGCTCAGACCTCAGGCCTCTCACCTAGACGATTCGGGTTCAATCCCCGGCGGGTTCGGTCTCGGACTTTTCGCATATTGGAAACGTTGGCTGACGAGTTTTCTCGGGGAACTCCCGTTTCCCTCGCCTCGCACATTTGCTCCACTATCATCTCATCTCACCCATTCTTTGGGCAGGAGAGAGACAGGCATGCATATATCGCTAGTCGAGCAGCGGCCTAATCTTCACCCCGGTCCTCTCTCATGCACAGTTTCACCCTACCTGAAGGCGGGAACAGGTAGTGGATTTTCAAGCATGCTCTTTAAGTGTTTATTTCATGGAGGTAAAGCAGGCTAAGTTCTGTTTGAAGTTTTCTTCCTGTGTGTCAAAATGTAAGCCAAGGCTCGACTGGGAGCACGAAAAGCTGAAAATAGCTGTAGGTTGTCTTAAGTTTCAGGTTTTTCTCGCAAACACTACACTTAAACGCATTGACGTCAATCAAAAGTAGAATTTTGTGAGTATAAAACAACAAGAAATCATTATCTCTGTAATTAATTTTGAAGGGTCCGGTTGTGGAGCATTCGCAACTTTGAGCAAACGTAAGTTTGCCGAGGCAATATTTGAAATTTGTAAACACAAAAAGATGTCTTCCATAACCATACGCGGAAAGATATGTAAACAAATGTTTCGTTTAAAGCAGTAAACAAGAAGGTCTAATCGTAGCACCTTAATTTTTCTATGGGTCTAATACAGTTATATCACAACAGGGGAGTGGACTGAAAACAGCTCTATCTATGAGGGTTGAAGTCCTCCGTCTCTTCGTACAAATCTCGCATACTAAACATAAGAAACTGGGATAGTTGGATTCACTCTTGGAAGCGAACACACGGCGTACTTACAACGAACAGGACAGATCATGTAACAGTTATACAACAACTAAATAAGTATAAAGCAAGTTATAAGTGACTGTACTTAATACGGTTGTTCCGATACCCCAAAATTTTGGATTTGGTTCGAATCCGTTAATACCCGAACCCGGAATCGACGTGCATAATGGATCCGATGTATTTCGGATCCTTGGAAATATGTAATTCCGGGCTGAAACACATCGGCTGTAAAAATTAATACTATCGCTATTATTACGAATTTATTTAATATATAACGTAATAAGGAAAATAAAATAAACATGTGCGATATATGATGTATGTTAATTAAAAAACATCTTAAACGATTTCCAATCGTAATTAATTACTTACGAGCACACCACGTCGTATTTACATCAAGTAGTGCGCCAACCGTCCCACATTCCAACGAATAAAATGAATCAAGCGTTTGTGGAGAAAATAAAGTTTTTTTTTTTTTGCTGTATACGTATACATAAGAGAATTCACTGCGGGTGGTTACAAACTGCCGTTTGTTTCCAAGTTCCACATTTCCAGACGTTTTCATAACATCAACAACGAATCTTAACATGGTCGACAAATGTGAAAAATAAATAGATAAAATAAAATACGAGCAATAACACAAAACATGTTATTTATTTAATGTTTTTAACAAGTGTTACCGTTTTGATCACGTTATTTTATTTTGTTTTAAATAATGGTTTCTGTTACTTTAGTATTTACTATTTATTTTAGTGATAAATTAATCGTGATGCTATTGTTTTACAATTTTAGCGAAGGTATTTCTGCTAAATACGGCGTGTACACTTGTTGATATTTTCTTCCCGCAAAATATTTACTTACGCTTCTCATAACCTGTGTAGCTAACTAACACGTTTATGAAGCGAAAATGAGTTTTGACAGTGATGATGATTTGTGAGTACACACTGTGAATTCGAAACTATGTAGTTGTGTTTGGCCATACTTCAAAAAATTTTCCGTGGTTTGGAACCAGAAATTACTCGCACCCTGCCGAGACACGGAACTTGTTTTTAAGAACAAAAAATATGAACTTTAGCATCGTAAGTCAGTGAGGACTCTGCTCTGCCCAGTACCAGTTTAGGTTAACGGAGTAGTTTCAGTGTTTTCCAGACGAAACTTTGACGTCTACTCAGTATCGCCTCCTGGGACGACCAGTAGACCTCCTTCCTTCCAAGGTGGATGATAACAAGACCTCTGCCTTCATGACCCAAGTTGGAGTCCTCTCGTATCACGTCCACTTTCTTCCACGATCCAAGGCATTCTTTTTTTCTTGGAACCTTCTTACAAGAGTCGTAAGCTGGGTTCCTAATAACTTTTGCTTTTCCTAGCCCCCCTCCATACGTCCTACAGATCTAGCAACGTGTTTTCTTCATCGCAGTATTTCTGGTTTTAAGGTGACTATTTGGTTGTACTGTTTATGTCTTATAGAAGTTACTTTAGACTTGTCACAAAAATTTCTAGCAGATACATGCAGAACAATATACCAGAGAAATCAAATATAGCTGCTAAATTAAAATTAATTATCTCTACTGAATTTGAGTACAAAACCTTTAAAGTTCTCTGATTGTAACAATTATTGAAACTCTATTATAAGTTACAAAACATAGAACAGTTTTCCGGAAACATCGATTTTTTTTTATAAATTCTGGACATATAGCGTTTTGAAAAATTATTTTACTGTAAAAAATCGATGACTATTAATAAAGAGATTCAACAACGAATCCTAGGACGACGTTTTGTTACACGAAGACATTAATTTTGCAAACATTTGGTTAGTAAACTCGTTCTTTAGGTACCAGTATGAAAGAGTGTAATGTAGTAATATTAAAGTTCGTGTAACTGTAGTTGCAGTCATAGACAAAAATGACAAAAATGATGTCAAAATCTGCTACAAATAAATAGCAATTCACAAATTAGATATACGTATGGATTCTTAAATCTCAAAACATAAAACGGTTTAATGACTGACTGACATGTCAAGCTGCAGCCCAAACCGCTGGACTTACAAACGTTAAATTTTTTGTGTGGTTAATCCTCAGGTCGTTGGCGAGCACTAAGATTGAATTCTTCGAAATTGAATCTCGTTGGTGGTAAAACTGTGAAATGTGTTCCGAAGAATCGTCGATATATCTCGAACCCGACGGCCTGTCGCGATTTTCTTTATCTACCGAATCCTTAAAGACACAGAGCTGCTTTTCACTTCAAAATAAGTGGTTATTAGGATTTTTCGGAATTTGTCTTCGAAAGAGTAAAAATGATGGAAAGATGTTTTTTTTTTATATACATATCGTTTACACAACTCGAACTCAAGTAGACCTCATCGTGATTTTTACTTTAATTGGATACGTATATAAATGTTTAAAGTAGGGCTTTAAGATATTTCGAAATTTGATAATTAAAGGGGTGAAATGGTGTAAAATGCGTTATCAATTATTCCTCCATAACTATCAAACCACTGGAGATATCAGAGTGCTCTTTGTTTTAGAACGATGCTTACGTAAATAGCAAATACACAATTTCAGTATATTTTCCAAATTCAACCCCAGAGCTGTAAGAAAGGGTGCAATGTGTTTAATGTTCATGTGAATGTTTTTTGAGCACTGATAAAGACTACACCGATTGATCGAATTTCCGCAGAATTACTGAAATACTGACTGTTCTTTACCAATGAATGTGAACAAATACGCTCTTGTAAAGTAGGCTAACTTAAACATACAAAAAACGTCATGCTGTATGTTTCCTAATTGACACACATTGTTTCTCTCTAATGTGTACGCGTCCAAATACGCATTCACACGCCGTATGTTGTTTTCTAATTAATCGTTTCACTTGAACTTAATTTTTATAGGTAATGCAAAAATATGTAGCAGTATTTGTATGTTCTCGAAAAATGGTTTATTTACGCGTTTAGGTTTGTATGAAAAGTTGCCTAAAAACTTAAAGAAATAATGAATACCGTAAACTGGGTATACTTTGCTCCAGCATGTGTAACTTTGCACCATCAAAAAGTATATTTTCTATGCTGATAGTTGAAAGACAAGTGATTGTGTTCGATTGTACTATATTATAATCTTTTAAATACCCAGTCGTGATGTGTCTTTTTTTCATCAAACGAACTAGAAACAAATATTTTTGGTGGTGCAAAGTTACCCAAGCTATTGCAATGTGTACCCACTTTACGGAACAAGAGAATTTAAATCAGTACTAAACAAATACCTAACAAAAAACCCCCACTATTATGTCAATGAATATTTGAACACGAAATAACAAAATAATTTTAAAAAATGCATATCAGAAGTGTGCAAGATGTATAAGGACCATATTGTACTATTAGTAATAGGTACAGGCCTAACCCTATGTGTGAACATATAATATAAATGATATGAATAAATGCAATGTATGATCATTATATGAGTGATATAATTATGTACTTACAAGGATATTTATGTATATTTTGATTAAGTATGAAAAAAAAACTTGTAAGCCGATTTGTATTATACTATGTATATTGATACCAACTCCTATACAGTATGCACTGAAGGAAAGGAGGATGTAAATCAATAAATAAATTCACTATGGTAGACGTACCTGAAACAATTCGAAACAAACTCACAATCCACGCTATGAACGGACTGCGAATTTTTACGGTCTGTTTCGGAAGTCGCGCGGGACAGCCAACGTTCGTAAATCAGTACTCGCTTGTCGACGAGTGCATGGAAAGCTGTCACGATTAGCACGAAACCCGCGTCACTTATCCCAGAGGGGCTTGCCAAGTTCGCCAAGAAACGTATAGCTGACGCACTCAGTTAAAAGTTTCACGCCGCCAGAGTGAGTTATGCCAGGACTACGAGGCCAGAGGCAATTATTCATCTCATCCCTCGTATCTCCACTTCATGCAGTCCATTTATTTTAACAGAGTTCCCGTGGCGTACATTCTCGGCGCCAGATAACGCCTTCGGACGTGAATTACTCCTGTCGCGTGGGACTTTCCGCGCCTCCACGTGACCCCGAAAATACGACGCGTCGAGTCGCAGTAGTTGAGGTGTGTGTGTGTTTCTGATGAGAAAATAAAAGTGGGGACTTATAAACTGGATTGAATTCAATAATTTCGGAGAGCTAACAAAAAACATCAATTTATTGCTAAAGTCTAGTCCATCGTCTGTATATCGGCAGCCTGTCTGGGATGGTCTTAGTTTGGTCACATAATAAATAAATAGCATTATTAATGATTAAATTCTGTGGTTTGGTTTCATACACAGTCAGTGTTGAGCAAAGACGTCAAGGACTGTGTCACAGAATAAATACGTGTAGCAGAAGTGACATGACATGGTTTTTAGAGAGATTTTTTCTTTTTGTGTTGTGAGGGCAAATTTATCGGGAAATTCCTATCTCTAAGCTTGGGTGAGAAGTGCGACATGTTTATGTTTCTTAAAGTTCACAAACTCTTACTAGGTGCTCTGTTTTCCAGAATACATACTTATCCATGTGGTGCCACCAAGATCTCGGTTCAAAAACTTATAGTTAAGTATGTAGCCAATATTGACTTCTTCCTAAAAACATCTGTGTAGAGAAAAACAGTAATGTGGCAAACACTGTTTACATTTGTCGTACTGAAATTTAGACGCAGTTATACTATGTGATAATATTGTAGTTTGCTCTCCGTAGTGCATAATTTCATATGGTACCAAAATAACCACACATAGTGCATGTTTCACTAAAGTCACGTAACACATGTTGAATACACAATTTCGTATGCAGCTGTATAGGGGATACTCCCTCTACCACCATATATTTACTCTAAGCTCGAGACACTATAAAGAGCACGAAGTAATTGATCTGATAAAGGCAAGGAATTACAAATACTGTACTAGTTAGTATTGTTACAAAATAAATAAGTAGTTACCGAAACGACAAGACGTGTTTTTTAACGTACTCTTTTTTTCTTTTTGGATTTTAATAGTGTCGGAGCTCGTTCATGTTTCCCTAAACTGACGTTTAGTAGGACCTTTTTTTGTAGCCTGTGAGAAGATTGATATGTAAGTAACGTCACATTTACCACTGCTACACTATAATCGAAGTACAAACAAATTACATTTATTTCTTGAAATACAAAGCGATAATTTAAATCAAATGTTCGAAATTCTACACGGCTTTGTTTACATGCTTGTACGCCCCGAGAGCTGGTACGATAACTACAATGAAAAAGCTTTCTTTGTCGCTTCTGTTATAGTATCGTATTGTTGAGAGACCGTTGATTTTGGTTTTAGTATGTTTTAAGTGTCTTGGAGCTTTACTTGTTATTTGTATGGGTAAATATATTATCTGGAAGTTTCCAATGTCAGCAGCCGGGAGAATAAAATTCATCGAAGAATATTACGTGTGTTTTTGATGACAGTGAAATTCAGCTGAAAAAGTTGTCAGAAGATAAGTGAGCTACCCAACGAGATATATATAGTAAGCGCAGAGGGGCGGAAGGAGCTACTTCCAAGGCTCTGAGGTGAAGCCTATTTGAAATTGACCGGCCATTTTATCTATAGTCAAAACAATGTCAGCTGATGCATGTGGTAATGTTGGTTTAACGAGAATAGTGAGAGATAGTTTGGGCTGTTGATAGTTGTGGTATTTGTTCGTCGAGTTAACGTCCAGTCCGTTACAACTACTCCTGCTCAATGTAGCAATAGAGAATATTCGTACCATTGCCGACGTGAAATATGCAAGACGTTTCTGCAGTCCACATTTTATCATGATGCCTATCTCAGCGTGTGGCTGCACACACTAATTACAGCAATAAAATAATATATTTATCATATTACAACTATAGGCCTTGTTTATGCAGTTTAGATAAATTGTATTATGTTATGGGTAGCTGCAATTAGACAGAATAAGAAGTATCAAAATTTTTACAGTTTACAACCAATACAAATCCAATGTAAAAAAAAAACTTAACATTTACTAAATCGTGTAGACTTTTGTTACTGGGAGGTAAAGGAAAGGGCATACTGCATGACGGTATGGTACGGCAAATGCTGGAATATTCTGCCACAGAGCAGGATACATATTAGGCCAGTCATATTATGTCAAAAAGGGTCTTGCCTGAAAAAAAATTCCCTTAAAGGAAATACTTGACACATGCATAACATTAGTACCTAGTAACGACATATCAAAAATCAACACTTGTGGGTGCTGTGCTATGGCCGCCATATTGGAAAATGTTGGCTGATGTTCACTTATTTGGGATATATTTCGAAAACCGTTAGAAATATTAAAAAAAAGTGTAAGTAAAAGGTGAAGTACATTTTAAAACGCAAACTTTACCGTAGATTAGTATTTTTTTGTATCTGCATTGGTTTATGAGTATATTCGCAAGTTAAAATTATTGAATAAATTTTTGTTCAAGTTTTAAAATATAAAACGGCAACATCTAATTAAATTGCTAGTTATATCTGTAAAACTTATAAAGTATTTCTTGAAACACGTTTTAGTTTTAAAGTTGGTTTCTATTCTGTACTAAGATATTTAGTTCTTTTTGGTCAGTCAATAATTTAACAATAATTAATCAGTGGGATTTAATTTCTGAACATAATGAACACGTGATCATGTGCGCCCCAATTTAATTAACTCCTAACGCAAAAGGTACAGCGTAAACACAGACAATGTATATTTATATATCCTTTCTAAATTCAAAGTCACAAGAGATGTAAGAAAAGTCTGAATTTTAATATTTACTAGCATTTAAAAGTAAAATAATAGTATTTACAATAAAAATACTTCATGTTTCAATTACTAGAAAGGTTTATCTTTTTTTTTTTTTCAACCAACTCAGCAAGTATAGTTGTCTTCAATGTCCAAACATGTTAGGGCTTCACATTTACCTCACATTGCTGAGCAGAGGAGACCTGCTTGTTTTCACTCGCAAAAACCACGACAAGCCTTGCATTTACATGAAATCAAATCCAGTAGCCTATCTGGAACTGGTGGCATAGATGTCAGTTTAGATTGTAGTAAATTACCAAAAAGTCTCCGTCCCCATTAACAAGGATCCAGATCGTTTCCTAACCACTTCTGTAATTGGTAATAAACTCTTGAGCTGTGTTGAGTTGCAGCTGCCGACGTAGGTGGAAGTGTGGCTAACTCAAAATTAGCCTGCCGCTGCTGTTTCGCTGTTAGTAGATTATACATGTAAAATCTGTTCTCATACAATGTTTTGTTCCTTGATTCGCCATACAATGCAATAATAAATTCCTTTCCTGTCGTACTAATTACTTCTCTTGATGATGTATTTTCGTTGATAACCGTTACTTTTTATCTCAACTAAGTTGAGATACTTATTTTCCCTTTCCTGAAAACAGCGGAGATTGTGTCACAGCCAGTAAAAGCACATCTTTAACATCATGATGAAGCTTTCGTTGCTTAGAGATATCGAAAAAAACACTTTCTCCTTTATTACCAGCTAATGGCCGAAAAAATAAAATGTTTTCTGCTGTGGACAGAGACGTCAATAACACCAAAAGGTCAGTATCCTGTCCAACAACTACTACTGGCTCGGTATCAGCGACATGCTGGAGAGCCTTTTTGGTGATTAAAACATCAGCGCCAACCATTGCTTGATGTATCTCAAATCCTGCTGTTGTGAATCCGTGTGCAACTACTATGAAGAGATGTATTTTATTTTTAATATTACAGATAAAGTCATACTGGGCGTGAGTAGTATAAATATGTTTGTTGAATTGAACTTCGGGGACTTTTTTATTGTAACGAAGAGTAAGTGTTTCACTTTTGGCTGTTGGGGAGGGTTAAATGTTCCACATAACTAAGGGAGGGTATGGGGTAGCGAGAAGGTTCAAGTGTAGTGGAGGAGAACGAACTGGGTAGGCAGTCTATGCTTGTGAGGTCGGTGAGAGAGAGGGGAATATTTTGCAGAATTATACGGTACTGTTAGGGGGTTGGAAGGTTCAGGAGGGTTTTGTGAATGGTAGCCTAGAGAGGCAGGTAAGGAGTGATCTTGCTACATTGCGACAGACCAATTGCAAATCTTTATTTGCATAAGTTTGGGGCTCTTAAATTGTGTTGGGGGAGAAGGTGGCAAGATTGTTGACTGTTGATATAGTTGATATGTTATATACACGGTTTTTGTAGTAATAAGAACGTATTATAATATTTTTTTAATTAGTGTATATAAATGCAGACTTATTTCTATACGTTCAGACGTTTTATAGTTCAAATTATCTGCAGACCTTAAACATAACCTTAATTTATAAAGTCTTAAACAGTGTACTAAACACAAAACTGAAGTAATAATAATTGCATTCAACTGAAATGCATATTATGTATATTTTATGCACGCATGTTTTTATTTAACGTTTAAAAATGTATTTTTGGATTGAGTGCCGGTTACCTCGCCACATACACATTTCCGCCAATTGTTTTCACCTTTCAGTAACGATTTGTTCTTGTTCCTAAATTATTGAACGATAGACAGAGGTATTTATATGCTTTATATGCCACATACACAACGCCTCTTAAGATTTGTTTTTGTATTATTATCGGTACATTAACATAACTAACCCTAAACGATACCCTGCCACGCCCCTTTGTTTTGACGATGGAAAACATGGCGGACATAAGTTCAATTGGTCTTCATCCCGAAATCGCTTCCGCCCCTCTATGTTTACTATATATCTCGTAGGAACTACCTGTTCCACTGGCAGGGAAACACATATACATGAGTAGCTTCTCTTAAGGCACATTTATAATTACCTTGGTGTTGGATATCTAGACACTTAGTTTTTTATTTTAATTTTTCTCCGAGACAACGTTACTTTAAGTAACAAAGTGTTTTAATGCCTGAGCTGATTGTTGATTCAATAAGAGCGAGACTGTGTTAACTTAAAAACGAATTATAATTTATTTTAGGGAAAAGTGAAGTACCATTTTGTAAACTTATTATTTTTTTAAGAACTTGGAGGGCAGAGTCTACAAATATATTTTCGTACATAATATATTATTTTAATTTCACAGATTAATTTTACTATATTTCTCTCTATACTTATTTTAGTTACTTAAATGCGCTGCGTCCTGAGAGCTGTGGCATCAGCAAGGATAGGGATTTAAATGATAAATTATAGTCGGTCATTTTTATAATCATATTATTTTCAGACTGAAATCACTTACTACATTGTGAAAAGGAGAATATTTATAAAGAAAAAAACACGTAGGAAACAATTTATGAGATGTTTCGAGTGTATTTTGATAATGAAATATTTTATTAATATTTTTAGGGGTAGTTCAGAAACGCTCATAGAGATGCGATAAAAATATGAGCCTCGCCGAGATGAACTAGAAAGTAAGTGGTGGCATGTATACAGGTACTGAATATAGCCGAATATAATTTAACATGTACATAGATAGAGATAGGAAATTTCGCGAAAAGATTTTTACAGCACTTTGTTTCAGTGCCTTACTTGCGCACCTGATCTCGGCTTTGTGGTCAGTGATTGGATGCCGTAATACACAGTGTCTTGAGGTTAAACCCGCAAATCACAGACGTGATGTGTGGCAGTTATCCGTGTACTGATTGGCACAGTCAAATGAATAACGACTCTGCACAAAAACACTCTGTCAATGGACGACTTGAAGTACACGCCCCCTGACGTCACATCGCAAGAGAAATACTGTGGGAAACAAAGCTTGTTTACAAACATGCTGATTTGTTAGTTGGTAATTGCAGAAAGCAAAAATGCTGTGCATTCATAGATTTGCACGCAAGGGTAAAATATATTAGTTTCAATTTCATGGTTAAGATACGCAAATACATAAGATTAATGTTTACCTGAAAAAGCGGCAAATTCCAAACAAATAATCAATTTTCTTGACGTACAACTCATCCGGGACATGTGAAGCCAAACAGCTAAATGAAGGTTATGTTCGGCTGCGGTATCCATGGAGATAGGAATTGTATTCCACACCTGACTGAAGCTCCGCCTCTTTTCAAGTCGTCCATAGCCATGAAGTTGAGCTGCAGGTGTGCACGTAAGGTACTGAAACAATGTGGGGCAAAAATATTTTCACCAAAAATTCCCGTCTCTGTATACACTCACGCAGGTAGCACTTGGTAGCACACTTAACAACAACGCTAACCTATTTCATTATTGTTATCAAATTGATATAATACTGCATGTATTTTTATTAATTATTTGTTTTGTTACATGTAAGTCAGTATGGTTGCATTCTTCTTTGAGGTTTCTGAGTGCTGCTGCGTCAATATAAATAATTTGTTTTCCGTGTGTGTGTGTTTGTGTTTGTGTGACCAATTCTAGCATTTATCACGTCAGACTCGGCCCGTATTATTATTTAAATATGTACTTAAACTATATATCATATTTTTTATAGAAACGTTTTGTAGTTACACCTTCTGTTCTTCGAAAAGAAGAATTGTGGTAGTTTTAGAATTTATCAATTGAGATTTTAATTGTAAATTTTTCCTTGACTCCGTGACAGAACGCTACCAAGGCAGAGACTTTAATGCTTGTATCAGTATTACGAAGATAATAATGTATTTATTTTTTTATTTTTTGGATGTGAGTTGTTCAATATGAAAAGAAAATTCCGTGTTGTGGTATTTTAATAGGATTGTGAATTTGAAACCACCTTTTTCATCTTTCAGAGTTTCTCTTTGATTTGTACAATGCCAATATGAAAGTATAAATTCATATTTCTGATATTTTAAATGCCTCAAAATTAACTTTAATTTGATTTTTTACACAGTAAACTATGTTTGAAAGTCGTCAGTACTACCGTATTAATGTAATACTCGTCCAAAAATTTGACATTGGTGGTATATATGAAACAGATAAGTCCTACCAACCCGTCACCCTATATGTGACATGGTTATATAGCACAATCAAACTTTTAATAAAATAACAGCGTGCAGATATTTCGTAGCAGCGCAAATGTGGAACGGTTGCAGTAATGCCAGCAATAAAAAAAATCAACGCTCCTGAAGAAGACATTTCCAAATTATTGGGGGAAAAATGAATTGTTGTCCGTTTAATTTTGTCTATTTCGGAGTAAAAATTTAAATTATACCTACGTTTCTGCAAGTTTTACAACGGTATTTTTCCAGTTCATGGATACTACTAGACAGGTTAATGCGTGTGCTAAATTTTTTACGGAAGTATACGGAAAAAAAGTGAGATTTTCAAACGTTTTAGTCGTCTGTGAACTCAACACATAACAAATTCATTACGGTAAGTCTATTGAGGCCTGACTCATCAGTGTAATGCATTTTTTTCGGTGCTTTTGCAATGTACTGATTGAATATTTTGAAATCACTCCTCGTCCCTGAAAGGCTACATCATTTTAATATTATTTTTCAATATTATAAAACAGATGAGCTAAAAATTAGTAGATGTGAACCTTAGGAAGGCGAAACCACATACTGAAGGTTACAACAATTTCTTTGGGAGACAAGCCGCAGGTTTTAAAAACTAGTTTGTTTTTAAAAGGGAATTTTAAAGTAAAAGAATTTCAAATTTTTGTCATTTTAATGTGATTATTTACAGAAGATAAAAAATTAATTTTCTACTTTTTCTCACTATTGTGTCGAGGAAGGTACGAAAACAAAAATCGCAAATTCGGAAAACTGCACAAAATCGTATTTATAAATGTCGTACACGATTGTGTGGAAACTACAACGTAGGAGCTCGAGAATTAACAGAGTTCGGAGCAGATAGCGAGATACTGACCTATATGGAGGTGAAACAAGTACAAGCAAGACAATATTTGCATTGCTTCTGGGAGAGAAGTAATTATTTAGAGCTAGGCAGCGTCTCCTACCAGCGTGTTTTCTTTGCCAAGTTATTCCGTTGAAACTTTCTTTCCTTTAATTATGGAAGTGACTACTTCCAGGTCTCCTGTGAAACATAATTAGCGGTACTTGTGCAGCAGCAGCGGCAGCTAATTACTTTGAGAATTTCATATTTAGAGACGGAAGAAGATGAAAGGAAGAACTGGAAAAATCATTTCGGCAAGCGAAAATTTATTTTATATTTTATATCTGGTGAAATAAAAAAAAGTTACACTTCATTCAACTGCAGTCAAACATGCGTAGAACTGATTATTACTCAAAGTAAACGTTGTATTTGTACATTAATACTAAACGCAAAAAATAAGTTGTTCTAGAGACGGGCGCTTGTGAAGAAACAAATTCAGTGAAATGAAAATGTAATATATTCGAGATAAAATTGATTAATTTTAATAATGGAACAAACGCAATAGATTTTATGATTTTTTTTGTGAATGAGAATCAAATTTCAGTACGAAACTAAATTTTTTCTTGTTTTAAACAAACGAGATAGCGCTCACAAAATCGCCTTTTTTGTTATGAAACAAAGCTATTTAATTGTTTGTGTTATAATGAAAGAGCATAATGTGCTATTTTAAGTCATAAAGATTTATGGAGCCGAAACTTGTCACGCTACTGTAAAGAAATAACTGAATTAATTTTTCGACTATCTCTTTGAAATGACAAACGCAGTTATTTCGAGCAATTTTCAGATTTTCTCCATTCGCAACATAAAATATGCCAAGAAGTTACTTTATCAGTAGGAACGTCCATTACGTATAAATCTACGCGTATGTTAAGTATATGAAAGAACGGTCACCTTCATGTGCAGGAAACAGTCTATCTGTGGAAATTTCATTTTGAAAGGGAGCACCTATATTCAAACAGGATGGCGCTTGTTTTCAACTTTTCTCATTGAGATTTTTGCACTTGCTATATTTGTGCACATTTCATGGTTTCAGTAGAAGACATTACTGTTTATATCTACTAACCTGAAGGTAACGTCTAGAGGTGAATTTTGAAAGCTACACCCAAGTACTAAGTTATTTACGAGTCCTACTATCAGGAATAGCATAATTAGAAATATATGCCATTGAAGGGTAACGTTACTTTTACTTTTTTACAATGAGCAGTAAATAGCAGCGACTTACCGTTGATATGATTGGCAACGTAATGGTTTAACCGGTAAATTCATTGCAATTTTGGGGATACAATTTTGTAGGAAGAAAACTCCGTTGCTTGAGGATAGTCGGAGCAATTTTTGCCAGTGAATGTTAAGACAGTTTGTGAGATTGTGTAGAATGTAATTTTATTTTCAATTAAAAATATTATTCTGTTTGTAGAAGAAAATATGTAAGTTTTGTAACATCAGCGTAACAAAAAAATATTTACCCAAAACCAACTGTATGTTTGCCAACTTGTTGGAAACGTTCAATCAAAAATTTAAAATTCTGAAATATTCTTTAAAATCGTGTTCAGGGTCTTTTTTGAATTAAATAATATAGTTGTGTTTGCATAAATTCCATAAAAATGTCGTTTTCTAACATTTAAGTTGGCTTACTATGTTGAGTCAATATTGTATTTATGTAGGCCTAAGTGTTCCAATACAGTTCCAAATGACTTCCAAACGATGGCTCACCATATGTTGCTACTGGGGCATATTTTCTAATAACCAACAAAAAAAGCAAACATAGACTATGTCACTTGTTCGAGTAATTGTTAAATTATTTAGTAAAAAACCCACGTATATTTACTTATTGAAGCTGACACTAACTTTCAAATACCATTATCCTTGCGTGTAATTCCACCGCCATAACATTAACATCGTTGTAGCTAAATTTTAATTATGTATATTCCAGGCCTTCTTTGTCCTATCTGTTGAAGGCGTTGAGGTTAGACATTTTCTCCTTTATCCGCGGGAAAAGGGTTTCTTATAACCAGGCGTTATGGCATTAATTAGGTCCGGTTAATCCTTTTAAAGCTTGCTCTTAGTTAAAACTGCCGAATCAACATTTATCCGGCTATGAACGCACTTTCATTACGCCATATTAAGTTCTGGCTTTTACGAGAAAGACATTCACACTTTGTAATCTTCGTCGCCTTTTTACGACTATTAGCTGTATAAATGTCTAATGAGTTAATTTTTAGTATACTTAATGGGCGGCATGCCAGCTGTCAAGTAAATGTTAAAGCTTGTCTTCTACAAAGGGATGTATAGGGATGTATGTACATTCGTGGAGGAAAATTTGCATTTTTGATACATTATCAAACGAGACAGTAGGAAGCGCCACGAATACACAAATAAAAATCAGTGTTAAGGTTGCATTGTCTTCGCGTGTATGTGATAAATTTAGTTTTAAATCACGATATGTTTAATACCTAGAAACAAATGTCTTACGTAAAACTGTGGTACGGTGGGAAGGACTTTACGCGGAAGTCTTCCTAACGGATAATGGTTATTAAAGGAATTATTTAACATGACGAGTCACGTTTAAGCCGACGTTTCTGTTCTCTCTTATCAGTTTGTTTCCTTAAGGTTGACTATTTACTCAAGCAGTCAAAATAAATTATAACCTCAAAAATTTGTCCGGTAAGTTATTTATCTACGCCCTTTACTGATTACGATGAAATTAATTGTCTGTAAATGACTTCCGCTGTTTTTAACTATGCTGCATGTAATGTATTGAAGTTTTGTTTTTACAAAATGTGCGGGTAAGTGCATCTCTGGTTTGTTATAAGATAGTTAAAAATTATTTTAAAAAATAATCAAATTACAAGAGATAGATACGTACCTTGGTAAAAAAAATAGACTTATACGTAAGCACGGCACATGAACGGAAAAATTATTTTACTGTTGCCGCACACGTATTGCATACATTAACCTTATGTTTTACTGAATCCTGCTACATTGAATGTGTGGGTAACTACTAATAGTTGTTTGTTTTAAAAGCAAGTAACTTACAGTCTGTCCCAGGGCCCAGGAACGGAAACATCTATGAAGCAGTCTAGCTCAGCATCGTAGGAAGAACCAGTGTAGCACCAAGAACAGTAATGACATCAAATTAGTTATCCATGGAAGCGTAAGTAGGCTACCTGAAATTTGACTAGGCTCCTAAGCACTGTCCACCACCCGCACATTTATGCTTTTTTTACAGCATGTACGAACGCATGAATTGTTGACTTAACTCACAACTTGATGGAGCTGGGGATAGGGAGTGGGGAATAAGCATAGATCATGCATGAAAACATTTTCAAAATACGGATTTTTTTAAATTGTTTAAAAAATTTCAATTCGTCTTGAGAAGCTGAAACCAGAAATCTTTTAGAAGCCATTAAATTAAAAAATATAAATAATGTTCATGTACTAGTTGAAATATTTAATCTTTGTTGACACCAGTTTTTTCATTAAAGAGTGTTTGAACGTCTCACATTAGCGCGCCTGTACCCTATGTGTGTACCGTGTCATATACACACTGTGTCATTTCTCTCATATACACTTTCGGAAGATGCAGATCCGACGTAAAATTTACAAGACTATGTTTTTTACTGTTAGCTAATTCTTTCGTTTTGACCTCTTCAGTAATTAAAAAAAAATCAACTTGTACTACAAATTTAATTCTTCCTTAAAGACGTTAATAATCACATATTTAAATATACCAAGTTTACGCAATTTTTTGTCGTGTAAAACCTCCAAAATCACAACAAAGTTACTAACATAGATGCAAAAATATACAACATACGTTTTGATCAATAGTTACGGATTAGACGATGGTTTACCTAAACTTTTTTTTTTTTTTAACATTTTTATAGTATCCAATACATATCTGTTACACATATCCAACAAATAAATCGGTGTATTGTAATTGCATAAAAAGAGCATAACATTTCCGTTTGTGTCTACCATTTTTTTAGTTTATATCTCTATAGATATTAAAACATGACAACTTAAGAGGCTAAAATTAGCCACAACTTGTTTCTGTGCTTACTTTTAACTTAACATTGGCTAAATATAAATAATATCAAATATTGCTATTATCGTGCATGCCGAAACTGTATTTATTGTTAAAATATATACCCAAAATATATAAGGTAGGTGTTTACTATGTTTATACATGATTGAAACATAAGAATATCGTATTTGTCTGTGGAAGGGGAGCGGGAAAACATAAAATTTCTCGTGTCTCATTTTTTAAATGAACGTTGCACACATGCAGTTGGTTGTAATGATTTAATTAAGTTTCTCAGTTTCATTCCGCTACTTTATCTATTGATCGTTTCGTAATTATATAATTTTATATGTGTTTAATCGTGTCATGGATTATCTACATAGTAAGGAAGTTCTACTCATAGTGTAAGGTAATGAATCGAAGGATTTTCACACGTGTTTATCATTATTTGTATAGCTTTGTGACTTACGGTTACTTCACCAACGAAGGCGCAACAAAATATTGCTTGACATATAAGAAATTAAATATATAGTTTCGATTATTGGTAATTTTGGGAAAAATATCTTGGACAACAGCGTCGTACCTATTACGAACGTAAATGTGCTCGAATATGAACCTAAAATAATTTAGTTTGTGCAAGAAAACGAAGTAAATTTGCCGCAAATTTAAAGGCATACTTACGAGGCGTACTTCTGTATTTGAAGAGGCTAGGCACGAGAGGACACTGACCCGTGTTTGAAAGTGATATAGGAACTTGGGTAGAGGAGCGCGTATTGGGTGAAGAGAGGAGTGAAGGTCTTTCCCGGAGGCATCACCCAGGAAAGGGTAACTACCACTGGTTAATTGAGGGGCATAAGTCTTGAGTTTCATAGGTTCCCGTATTACGATACAGCCAGTTATTACCAGACCACAGTGTATGCAGATTTCTCAAGCGGGGAAGCCGTCGAAGGTTGCTGGGATGAAGGTACGAGTTTGTGTAGCTTGATGTTTGACTGAAATGAGTTCTGTCTGGATATGTCTCAAAACTTTGATTTCTAAGATCTATACAGGGTGACCATCCAGAAACGGCCGTATAATAAGCACCCCACGCGAATCCTGGGCTAAACTACAGACGAAAATGCTAGTGACAAAATTCTGTACAACATTTTTCGCGCACAATGTGGCAACTCAGCACGGAGGAAGTACCCAAAAGCGCTCCAGGAATTATTTTATGCATTTTACGTTGAGTAAACGGTAACAGTTTTTGAACTGCTTGAGATTTGAACCAACGGTCGTTATATGATGGCCAGACCTGTGATATAGGCGATATGCGATAAAGTGAGTACTTTCGTAGACCGGGTTCCAGTCCGCGAGCCAAATCCCTGGCCCGTAAATCTATATATATATATAAGGAAGTGCCCCACTCACTGACTGACTGACTCATCACCAACGCCCAGCCCAAACCACTGGACCTAGAAACGTGAAATTTTAAGGGAAGTTTCCCCTTGTGGCGTAGGCGCGCACTAAGAAAGGAAATTTTTTAAATTCGGCTATTAAGGTGGTGAAACGGGATGAAATGTACTTTTTGCAAATCTTTGATATTTCTCGAACCCGACGGGCTATCGTCATCTTATTCACTTCGTTAGGTCGCAAATACAAATATCTAGAAACAAATTTCAGGATTTTTCGAAATTTTTATATTAAGGAGGTGAAAAGCCTTTTAATTCGTTTACAGTAAATCCTCTCTTCCTCTTAAACCACCTGAGATACCGAAGTGATTTTTTCTTTAAAATGAAGCTTACGCAAATACCTAAAAAGTAATTTCAGAATTTTTCAAAATTCGTTTTTGAAAGCCGGTAAAAAAATAAAACAGTTTTTTTTATTAATCAGTCGTATCACCTAAACCGTTAGAGATATCGATGTGGCTTTTGTCTTATAATGAAACATAAGTAAATACCTAAAAAGTAATTTAACGATTTTTGGAAATTCGTCCTTGAAAGCCAATAAAAAAATAAAACGTGTTTAAGAATAATATTTTGTAACACATGAAATAGTTCAAAATTTGTTTCCTTTTTATTTCTTGCTTATAGTAAAACCTCTTTGGACTATAGCCTGTACACGCGAAATAACTCTCATGGCCTGTCTTGAATAATTTGTAGTTAAATCTGAGGAGTTTCGATGGGGGGGGGGGGGGTGTTTGCTAACCCACCATAAATAAAACCTCTTTGGACTGTAGCCCGTACATACGAAAGTATTATTACGGCCTGCCTTTAAGTATTCACTCGGGTATTGTACAAAGTTTGTAGTGTGGGAGGGGTGGGGTTACGGGTTCGTATCCTGTGCAAGTCTTTGCGATGGGACATGACATGACATCATACGAGCATATTGCGTGCGCTCTTTTCAATGAGCTAAGACAATTTATTGCTCACTGTTATTGAGTACGCTAGCTGTTAAATGCCTTCATCACATATTTTATCCAGAGTTACTGTTTGTATTACATAATTTCACGCGGGAAAAGCCGCGGCCGGGTAGCTATTTTGTAGAGAAATAAAGATGAATTAAAAACAAAGATATTCTGCAATTAAAGTACCCTCAGCGTAGTGGACTGGATAAAGCTGTTTGTATTTGTTGTTATAAAGATATACAAAGAATATAGTAACACCATCAATTAATACGTTATTAAAATTTAGTTACTCTTTTCTATAGTACACGCGGGCGAAGCCGCAAAGGGACAGCTAGTATATAAATAACACGAGGAGGCCCAATAGCGTGCGACGCACATGCTAGCCGTAGTGATGTCGTTAGTTAGGACGTGTTTGATACTGTGTTACTGTAACGTACATCAAGTTTACTAAGAAAAATGCATACACGCCAGGGACTCGGAGCTGACGCGCGGACAGTACTTTTTTTTCCTTTTCAGTTAATTTTTAGTTCCCTGCCACTTTGTAACACAAGCAAATCAACCTTACTAGCAATCACTGAATATATTGTACGGAATCCAAAGTTTAACGTGTAATGCCACAAAAAATAATAATATTCCTTAACAAGGTGGTTGTCAAAAGTGCTCACTTTATTGCTAACCACCTATAGTAAGATATTTTTGTAGTGCAAGAGGGGACTAAGGGTGTCCTATGTTGCCACACTGTGAACGCAAAATATCATGATTCAATATTGTATCACTAACATTTCCTTCGCCATTCAAGCGCAGTATTCACGTAGTGTGATCGCTGCACGGCCATTTCTGGACATACTGTATATCGTCTCTGCCTCTACAGGGGGCATTTTCGGGTCTTACGTCTCGGAGTAAGGCAAAGTGGACCATTAAGAAATAGAAAAATTCGCGTACTTGGAGGTCGTTGTGAACCATTATGCGGTTTAGCGATTATTGAATATAAATAATTTTCATCAACATTTCAACATTTCACATACGTCTTTTGTAGTAATTATTTAGCAAATTTCTCCGTGACATCTAATTTCAATGTAAATTATTTCGTTCAGTTGGTACGTTAGTTGTAGTTGGGCGTATGATATCGTAAAATGACTATGACACTTCGTTGTGGGACTGCTGTGCAAGCTAAATATTAAATAATAACGAATCCCACGTTACGTTTACAAAACAAACAAATAGTTTGTCGCCTATATACACATACTATTTGAATAATTTCACACTTGAAAGTCTTTAAGCGGCCCGTCTACGTGACTCCTAGCTATCTGCGTTGTAGCGGATTAGGAATCAGAGTTAATTATTTAAACTATGTATCAACAATGTATATGTATCTGAAAACACGTAACGTGGAGTAATTTTCCGATGTTACATTTGAAACTCATTGAAAATACTATAGGCCTACCTATCTCCGAGCCGCCCAACATAACTAAAAACAGCCTTTTCACGCAGCTGTAGCACAAATTCTGCTACTCAGATTGATACAAAACTAAGATACATTTACTATGTTTTTTTTGGTACAGACATTCCACTAATGAAATGGTGAGCTGAAATTTTAAAGACACGTGCCCATTGTGAAAGGAAGAAAATTTTCCGGACAAGTACGAAATGCCGTTCTTCAGACACAATGCTCATTAAAAACAATAGTCCTTAGCCAGACAACACAGCTAAAAACAGCCTTTTCAAACTGCCCTTTTTCATAATGTACTTATGTTTGTAAAACTCGGACATAAACTCTTAGTGAACTTTGCTGCAGACTTCCTACCAATAAAATTATATGGTCACCGCTTAAGGACGTTCAAGAGGGGAAATAAATCATATATTTCATATTTGTATGAAACAGTGTTAGATTTGTAGATGTTATTTGGAAGCACATTTTCCTCTTACAAAAAAATAACTCAACCAGTTTTCTCATAGTAGCACTTCAAAATAAAAATTTGCATTTTTTTTGTTCATGCCACCCTCGAAAATCAACCAACATAATGAAACGAAATAATTCACGTTAAAAGTACTCGCCATGGGCTAGGGCTTCAAATGAACAAAGTATTTCTGTGTTTAAAAAAAATTCTAAATGTAGCAAAAATTTTTTTCAAATTTCAGAAATTTTTAAAATATATACTATATTGTTTGCATTGGTTTTCATATACTTAAAACAACAGCCCGTGACGTGTACTTTGACTGTGAATTATTTCGTTTCATTATGTTGATTGGTTTTCCAGGGGTGTATGAACTGAAAACATGCCATTTTTAACTTTTAAATGCCGTAATAGGAAAACTGACTAAGTTACTTTTTTTGTAAGAGGAAAATATACTCCCAAAAAACCTCTAGAAAACTGACATTGTTTCATACAAACATAAAATTATGATTTTTCCCTCTGGAATTCCCTTAAATGTCCCGTAGTAAAGATGGATCGACTAGTATCTCGCAGGCTAGATTAGCGCTTGGCTCGTTGCGGCGATGCAGCATTTGATGCGCGCTTCAAGGTCTCCCTTATACCTCCGTCGTGTCCGAGTCTCTAACACAGGCGACACCCTTAACGTAGTATCATTCCCCGTCGACCACCACGTGACATGTAAAACACAGCGATCGACACGAACAGACATAAGTGTTGCGTGTGCGCGGAAGCTACTGCGGATGCCCACAGGAGCGCGGACTGTCAACATGGCGGTTCGTCCAATCGGGGCGCGTCTTCCCCCTGGTCGTGTATGCGCGGGGCTGGCGGTAATTGGGCGGGAAACGCATTTCAGTGCCCGGGCGCCGCACTGATTACCGCACCTACCCCCCACCCCTCTTAATTGACTGGACACGCGCGCGGCGGGAGCAGGTCGGTAGCCACCGTGATGCACCGTGAGATGCAATCACATCGAACCTCTCCCCTCTCCCCTTTCAATCTCGTCCAGAGCAGCAGTTCTCTCTGGGGGCCGTGCCCCGTGGTGACACCACCACACACATGCACTACACCCTCTGTGTAGTCAACTAGTACGTGCCCTGTAATTACCTCCGCAAGAAAGATCCACCCTCCATCTCGTATGCTTCCCCCTTAGGTAGGAAGCCTATTTATTTGGATGAAGGTATCACCTAATATGTACCAAAGATTGAGACCCCAACCTGCAGGATAATAGCTAGAGCCCACGATTTTTCGCGTAAAGAATCCTGCAATAGTTCGTTTCAATGCCTTATGTGTAGAGACATGCAAAATTTGCGTTATTTTCTGACAGCTGACTAGACTCCAAGTGACTATATGCTAGTTCGACAACTCCCGCTGGCCGATATTGTCTTGACTTGTCCCGGAGAATTCTTACGCGGCAGAGAGGCCAATCCCTGTAAAAACGTACCACACGTAAATGACAAATGAATCGCAGATTACGCTCTGTTATGTACAGGAAAGTGAAGTTTAGTCTGCTACCAAATGAAAACGCGAATTTTGCATGTCTCTACTTATGTGTAGAGTCCGGATATTTCGTAGGTTCAACGACCAGCAGGCTAGACTCCTCAGCTACTTTTTCATTGGTTGCTGCTACAGTGTGTGGGCAATTGAACATTTGACGATGTAGCGCAGGAGTCCATGAGTGCTTTTATGCATGTCCGCCATTGATTCGGAGCCCTCAAGGTCATGTTTAATACACAATGACCCGATCGAAAAAGTTTCCAACTAATACATGACTTAGAAAGCCAACCTCTCCTTAGTAGAATCCGCGAAATTTCCGAGACTCTACTTGTATGCACAATAGGAGTTCTACTTCATGATTATCGTCAGAATGTATTAACGTGGTTAATTTGACTGTGCCAACAAGAACTAGGTTACTGCGACACCACACAGCTGTGATTAGCGGGTAGAACCCTAGACTCTGAGAGTTGTAAACAGCCAATCACTGACCACGAAGCAGGGCTGCATATTTGCACTTAAGGCATTGAAACAAACTGTTGCAGAATTCTTTTCGCCAAAAATTGTGGGCTCTAACAATAGCTGATAATATGATAAAAAACAAACGCAGTCTAAACTTTAATATCCCTCCCTTCCCCCCCCCCCCCAAACATTACCCCTCCACCGATATATTATCCAACTTTTACTCCTTATGAGGGCGTGGTACATAATTCAACGCAAAAAGCATTAATTTATAACTGCAGGTTTCTTGAAACCAATTTGCGAAAATTTAAACAATAGCAATCCTAGACAATACTTTTAGCCAACGTTTTAAACAAAATTGTTTCCAGTTTTACGAACTACTAAGGCACAGTTTCTGACAACGGAACTTCGTGCAATTGACTGCGACGCAAGAGATTACGTGTAACGAATTAGTAATTCTGGATATATATTTACTCATAAAGTTGGCAAATACCATTAACTAGGATTGTCATAAAGTATTTTATCCATAATGGCTTCGAAAAAAATCGTAGAAATCAATTGATGTTTTCAGCGTTTATTTATCTACCACGCACTCTTAAGTTGAATGTGTAGTTTTCTATTTTAGTATTCATTGCAGATATCTCTCTGCTCTAAGCATGTTTTAATAATAAATACAGACTGCTTTTTGCAACTTGCCTCTCTTCAGATGTAAAGTTAGAACACTATCTCACGTAAATAACTGATGCGTCATAAATAAGTAATTAATTTGTTTCTTCCTTACCTGCAGTTTGATAAATTTCCTTAGCTTCAGTTTCATATAAATAGCTTGAAAATTAAAATTAATTTATAATTTTTGTAAGAGAATCTGTGAGCGCAACAGCATAGATAAGGTAACCTGGGGACGTAAGGACTTAGGTAATAATAAGATAATATTTAGAGTAACCCATGTAACATCACTGTAAATGCACCCAGTTTACGAGCTATTACTACCTTCTTTTAAAACTTTTTTTTGCAATGTGAATACAATTTGTTCCTGAATGAATTTATTATTATTTCACTGCGCGGTGAGATAAAAGGATAAAACGTGAAACTTCATTCCAGTACAAAATACTCATTTTCGTGCAAGAGGTAATGTGTCTACTAAAATTCCCTTTTTTTTTTTTCTCGTTCTTTATTTCTTCGAAATTCAAAGATTAAAATTATTTGCTCTTTTGTGGATGCGAAGTCTGGTAGGAAAGTTTTTGTCGCTATAATTCAATTTTCATTGCAGTTCGTCGGCCTTTTTGCATTGCGGTGGCTGCCATAATCGTCTTTCTATTACAAAGCGCCTCTGCCATCGTGTTCTCTTGTTTTTTACAACAGGTTCCATGGTAACGGTGGAGCTCCCTTTGCTCGCATTCCAGCCTGTGCATCTTCGTTCTAAAAACTTTCTCGCACTTGTCGACTTTGAGCCTGCATTGGAAAATTTTTCTTCATGCGTGCGCGAGTTTATCATAATGTATAGAAATAAATATCACGAAGTTAAGGATTTAAATTTTTTCGATTCTTTCAAGCAGAGCATTTCACGTCTGTAGACAAGTGAAACACTTTGGCCGACTATATTTGTAGTAAAATATAGCCATAGAATAATGTGTTTGAAAATTAGTAAAAACAACTGTGGTAGACATGTTTAGAATATGTCTAGTTTAGTTTGAACTGTTTGTTCAAACAATCATTTAAGAATGATTGTGTCATGTAAAGAATTGTAGCGGAATGTGCGTAGTTAAGGTGGCTGCCTGTCCAGGATGCCAATCGGTGTGCAGAGCTACGGCCGTTACAATATTTTTCAAAAACTGCTCATCTTGCGACAGTTATGTCTATTTAGGAATATCAGACAAAGAACTTTGCACACATCCATATCCATTTCAGATCCTCCTGGCGAAATCGGTAATAATTGTTTATTTTTTGTGGTCCTCTTTAGGAATTAAAATTATGGCGCAGAATGTTTTACAAGGCATAGTCGCGTATAATACATGTTTATCTGTAATATTTCATCTTCACCTCATATTGTCTCACAGAGACGAGTTTTCGCGAGAATAATGAACGCTAGTTCAGTGACTTGTACATAGAGGCTAGGGTCAGGTGTGATGCGGTAGCTGTGTCATCCTTACTGCTTACGCAATGCAATATATCGAACGTGTAAAATACGTTCATCCAGACTGCCACTTTAAGTTCGCTACGGAACAAGCAAGCTTAGTAATAATCTAAAAGTGTAGTAACTGTTACAAGATATGACTACAAAAAATTTAGAGTAAGGTTTAAAATTAGTATACGTATTTCAGAGTAAGGTTTAAAATTAGTATACATATTTCTTATTTTTCAAAACGTAATTAACACATAATTTTTGCTGGTGATGAAATATGATAGAAGTAGAGATGATGGTACATCACAAAAATGTTTTGTGCCAACATACCCTTGAAGAAACTGCATTTTCTTGCAACATATGATTGGGTTATGCACGTTTGCCACAACGTAGCTGTCTGCCGACCAATAACAGTAATTGAATATTGCAATATCGGGATTCCTATTGGCTGAGTCAAATAGGGTAACAGCTACAAGTACAAGCGAAAGCCAGTAATCTTATATTAAACTGTGCATTGAAACCCAGCAAACAGTCAACTTTTCCTGCGATAAAACATTACCTATAGTTATTAGTAGAGCCACGATTTTATGGCGAAAAGATTTTTGCAACATTTGGTTTCGATGCGTCATGTGCACACCTGCAGCTCTGCTACACCGTCTGTGACTGGATGATTTTACTCTCACTGGCTTTGGCAAATTATAGACGTACAGACTCACAATAATCTTATTCTGATTGGTGCAGTCAAATGAGAAACGTGTCTGAGCAAAGACACGCTGCCAATAACCTTGAAACAGAACTGCCGATGTGCACGAGAGTCACTGAAACAAAGTGGGGCAAAAATCTTTTCGCGACAAAATCGTGGCCCTAGTTATTAGGTGTTATGGGCGTTGACCCGTCAAAACTAATCTAATTTATATTAGTGCCAAAATGTTCAACTCTTACACACCGGATAACATGTAATCCCCCCCCCCCAAATAAAATACTGGCCCCATTTTTTTTTTTTTTTTTGCAAAATCATTCATCAAAGCCACAGAATGTCAGTTGCGATGTAGCTAAAATTAGAACAAGTGAATAACTTAAGAAATCAAAATTACAGGAACTGAAAATCAGCGTATCAATGCATTTTATGACGTGTGTGACAATATATAGTTTTTAAAACTTCAGTAACAGCCACATGTCATATATACGCAAAAATTTTCACATTTTCATAAATTAAAAAACAAAATCCAAAAAATATATCGCTTTGTAACCCAGAGTTGTTTTGAAATAATTCATTGAACTATTTTGTTTGTGCAAGTTAATTACTTTTCTTTAATTTGGGCTATGCCGTAACGACTATTTTCTGACTTTGATGAGTGATTATTCAAAAACCATGCAGCATATTTTTTTTATTTAAGGAAATGACATGAAATCTGTAGTATAAAGGTTGAACAGTGTTTTTCACAAATATAAAACAATGCATTTTTATGGGACCTACGCCCTTAATTAATTTGAAACATTTCACTTGAATGGTTGTATACGTCGCCCAAGTTTTTCTCGGGAGAGATGTACTCAGTGTGTGTCAACCACTAGGTACGGTTGCTTGCTTGTCGGCCATTTTCTGATGTTGCCATCAAGCAGAGCGACGCCAGTATAATTAATTAGTACATTCCGACATGAAGTTTGGCTGGCCTCAGCCACAAGTTTTTAATTAATTGAGAGCACTTGCAAATAAATTATTTATATCAGTGATTATCATATGTGTATTTTGGCTCGTGTTTAGCAAATTTAATTACATTAGTCAAACTTTAAGCCAGAGTTGTTTGCATTAGAAAATTTACTAAACTATTTTAAAATGGTTATAATTCACGTGGCAAAATTTTTTAAGTTAATTATTTACAGTATTAAAATTGATATCTGTGTACAAAACCAAACATTTGCTGGTAGGGTGAAATCATTAAAAGGTTTCATGTATGTCAATTCTAGTCATTGATGGTCCACAATCCGTATTTTAATAGTAAATTTAAATTTCCAAAGGCTGAATTATTGTATCTTTAGTTAAACTCTGCATATGTGTGATTTTATTACGCGTGCTAGTACGGGCATAAAGTGGCCTCCCTAGATAGGTTGCGTTCGTGTGTGAGAGGCAGGAGCAGTAAGGTTGCCGTTGACCAACGTATGTAATGCAGATTCGCCCCTCCGCACAAGCTACTCAGCTGACATGCACTGATTTACTATTATCCTTTTTCCTATAGGACTTTAATTGGTGACCACATTATTTTATTTGTGGGTAGCATATTTCAATATCTGACGTTTGTTTCTATTGTTGTATTTTTCGAATCAGGTTGTTATTTTTCCACTTACGGTAGTCTGTAAAAGCCATTTTTGGCCGTTTTGAGGAGTCCGAAAATGATGTTTCTAATAAGTGTGCCGAAATTGTAAAACTATAGCGACGCTAATGAAGGAGATTTCCCGACAATGTAAAAAAAAAAAGTTAATTGTGTATTTTAGATTTGTCAGGTTCCTGTATCGGCAATAATCTAGTTATTCTAGGGTCGATCAGCTCTGGAAGAATGACTGACTTCTTCATAACAAAAACTCAACTTTTGAAACATTTTCGTCTTCCAGAAGTCATTGTTTTGTCTCTATTTGTTCAATATGTAAGTCTTTATATGTTCAAACCATAAAGTAACCTTTCAGTGAATTGGAGTTGTCCCTGTATCTAGAAGTTGTAATTGTGGTTCAGTTTCAGCTTGCTCGTTTTCTGATCTGTGCAAAAATTCTTTAACTTGACAAAGGCTTCAGGAATAGTCATGTCTTTGGCAGATTTCGGGCACTTGATTTCAAGTAATGCGGCGTCTCCGATTACCACATCAGGAGGCCTGTTATTTCTTCGAAACTCTTTCTTGCGATGTGTTCGTGATTGCGTCCATATTCCATCGCTTGAGAACGATATCTTTCGTACAGCAACGTTTTTACTGCTAGAGTCCATTTTGACCTCTTTTTGTAGTTGCACACATCTCCGAAGTTTGAAGCAGTCCTGTCCTTTCGAGCAGAGAGCCATTTTTCATTTTCGGTTTGTCCTCTTGTATTTATTTCCAGCGGTTTTCAATCTTCGTCACTTAAATCCAACGCTTTCAGTTTTTTTTAATCTTCCATTTCATTGTCGTCAGTATCCAATTGGTTACATATATCGCCACAATCTCTGGTTGGCAATTCTCCTCTGGTAACGGCATTTTCCTGAAATCAGAAAAAAAAAATGGAAAGGTACTGTAACGTATCATTCTGCCATATGATTATCAACCGTTAATAATAATATTTTTTCTTTTTCATTATATTTACTCTCATAGTCCGTAAACCATGCCAATGTCACTCCGTAATAAGTATTTAATTATCTATTCATATTACAAGCAAGTCATATTGTACATGTTTTCAGTTACCCAGTTATGAATAAAGTACGGGTACAAAAATAGACGTGCCTTCTTTTATTTATATGTATATTGTATACAACTCGTTTTTGTTTAATTTGAGCTCCTATTTTAGAGTGATCACTACATATTTAACCAGAAACACATGAAAAGTTAATGAAACGTCCTGTTATAAGTATTCTTAACTCAATCCTCGAAACAGGAACTCTTATTGTAAGGTGATACAAAATCAACCACGCTATTGAAGAATGCTCAGGAGAGCCTGGTTTGGTTCTAATCTGTTGAGTGTTTGTCTGTAATTTGCAGAACATCTGACAATACACTTTGACCCACTATTACAGTACACAAATGTGCATTATTTGATAAACCATTGGTTTATTGTTTCAGAAAATTCTCCTCCCAATTACTGTTTTCACACAGACAGCAGCCAAATTAATATCAACATTTATAATACAGTGTATATACGAAGATACAAAGTATGTGTGCGAGTGTGTGTGTGTGTGTGTGGAGGAAGGTTCGCGACATGTGTATTTACATGAAATTATTAATATGGATTAATAAAAATCTGACGTCCTTCATTACATGTATAGGATAAACATCTTCCTCCAATTTGAAGTTTTCGCTGGCTTTGTTTTATCTAGTATTTGGAATGTACAAATACGAGTCTTATTTTTCCTAATTTCCATTCTATCTCCAAGAGATCAGAAGGGGTCCTTTTTTGTCATGAAGTACATAACTATTTGATTTAGTCCACCTAAATAATACCACCCATGCGCACCATCCCTCAATTACGACAAATTTCCAGGGACAAATTACTAGTAATATTATAATTTTATTTTATTTATATTTATAACAATATATGGGGAAATGCCGTCCGTATATGCTACCACGTATGTACGAATGTTTCATATTAGCATGTCAGACTACATTGTTTCTATACCTGCAATTTACCTATTCTGATTGTGTAGTACGTCATTGCCGTAAATGATACGCACAGACATGACATTGATGTGAAGTAGGTTCTACGGCATTGTAGGCAAAAGTCTTGAATGCTGATGAGCGTAAATGGTGTTAGTGTAGAGTATCTTCGAAATGAAGGGATGGAGTAAATGGGATAACCCCGATAAAACACACCGACTGGCGACATCGTTAGGCATGATTTACCTGGTCGGGAATTGAACTAGGATCGCCTCGGTTGAAGGCAAGCAATCTAACCATTCAGCCACCGCGGTCCACTAATAATATTGACCGCGAAAAATTGTTTCCCATATATTTACAAATATTCGACCTCAACATTGTATTACATTCCACTTAGTGCCAAATTCTGTAGGTTCACAAGGAAGCGTTCAGGAATCTGAATCGCATTGGGCAGTTACAGTGACTGATTCGATTGGCGATGGTTTCTGCCATCCATTTTCTCTTTGTGGTGTTGACAAAACCAATACTTCTTTCCTGTAATTAGCAAAGGAAATAAATAACTACAAAATTACTACATTAGGTACCTATACCACTAAAAGGCGAGCCCGAGGTCTTCAGAGTGATAGGGTGAAATTAAGTGAAGGACAACACATCATCCATGCCCCGTCTAGATTCGAACCTGTGTCCTCTCGCACCGTCGCCAAAGCGACTACGCTATGAAGGCTGGCAATAACAAAAAAAAAAAAAAAATACGCACGAAGACAAAATTATTTTTATACTGAAAAAAGAGTAAGCATCAATCTCATACCTTACTTTATTCTGTATCTTCAATTTTGCTAGGCCACAAGGTAGGCCTACTTATTTTTCCTTTTCACCGCTAAAAACAACATTTTCTGTATTCCTCCTTTTCCTGTCACGGCTTTACACTCCACTGGTTGGCTACTTGAAGAGGTGCCTGGGTCAGCGCTTTTTGTGACGATATTCCCAGAAGCTTGGGTTCTAACACTCTAACATCAGCACTTGGAACGATAAGAAAAAGAAAGGTAAAAGTAATATAAAACTAAATACAACTATCTTTATACTTATTTCATCGATAAATTCAACCTAGCATCAGATCTAAATATGTGATAGTCATCCTTTTCCTCAAACCCATATTTTGTGAACTAAATATGTATACATGACATGCAAGCTGTGGAGAATAAGTATGAATTTTTTGAGATACATATGTAACGAGGGCGTCTAGTGATCACTTCATCACGAACACACGCACATTTTATATATGAACACGCACACATATATCGTACGAAGGTGTCATATTTCTTGTACCTTTCACGCCAACCTCTAAGTTTACGAAAATCTGTAAACCGTGTCGTAAGGTGGTTGCTGAAATCTTCGATTACATACCGCCAAGAAACACAGTTTAACATATATCGTACGACTGCACAACCTAAGTACAATAAATATTAGTATGTTACGTACTTTTCCGTAAGCATCTTCCTCACATCAGGTTTTATTCTTTTGTATGACAGCCGTAGTACATGTTTCCCTTCCACAGAGAATCTGTATGTATTTCCCATTCCGGCGCATAATATACCTAATACATAATTAATTCGATTACTAAATGCAAACAAACATTTTATATTTTTCTGTTATGAATAAATGAGGAGCATTTAATTACTTGCTCTGGTAACTAGAAATAGACACAATTGACAAGGACAACCATATCCTGCATGTTGATACTGCCTCTAGTTGTGCTTCCACCCATGAATTGACAGGCGGGTGGCACCAATAGCTGTACATACAGTAAATAAAACCGAAAAAAAAAAGATGTAGAGTTACAGCAGCATTCTCATAGGTGTGCTGAACTTGCATGCGGTTGCTAGTTAAGGCTGAAGTTCCTACGTGGGGGAAAGCTGCCGGAGTGTGTGTGTTTTATCCTGTTTCAGTTGCTGCGGTCTTGAAAAGATAGTGAAGGCTTTTATACCTTCTTCTCCCGTTCTCGCAAACCCAGTCGTCGCATGACTTGTCACACATGCAAAGGCTAGCAGACATACGCATGTGCAACTTGACCAGTGTTATTCTTTACTTCTCCTTCCAATCCTATAAATTTTTACTTAACACATAATTTAGTGATAAAACGTACTATCGTCATATAAGTCAAGTTTTATTGTTGTTTTGCACACATTTTGATATTTTTTTAAAATTGTATTCGTTGGCAAACAAAAATATTCATTTATATAATCCGTATTTCGTGTCGTACGATGGAAATGTTATACATATATTGATTTTTACGATTCATCACTTCAGAAACTCGTAAACGTATCATTGTACCTGGATGCTTTCAGGAAATGTTGAAACACTAAGTGTGATTTATATTGCCATGTTCATTCGTCAACAAAAAGTGAACCAACATCTACTGCAAGCACGCATGTGACAGTTCTAACATGCCAGTAGATATTGCGGAGAGTTCCATCACGAGTGAAGCATTTGTACAATGTGAATTAGGTAAGTAATACGCGCATGACAGTGTAAAAGTTCATATTAGACGCCGAACAAGCGTACAGGCTGCAAATACAGTAAAGTAGCTATAAAACTTCTCACCGCCCGAACACAGATGTATTGGCGTGCAAATCTGCATGTAGTCGTCTGTCAGTATTACCACAACAAGATTTTCTGCAAAATTTTATGGATGTTATACAATTGAGGTACCGAGAAACTAGGCTTGCTTTATAATTTTATTCGTTGTTCCAGAGCAATCGTAAACTACCCCGTTTTTTTATTTGATTGGTATTTTACGTCCCGTCGATAGCCCAACTAATTAGACATGGTTACACTTTTTTTGTATACAAACTAACCAACCTAATTACTCAAATGTCTACCCGGGACTCAAATCCACAACATTTCACACCGAAAACCGGCGTGCCAACCGACTGCGCTACGGTTACACTGTCATTAGATGTAACTCGCATGAATACTATTTGAGGCTTGAACATTTCGATAGCGTGTAAAGTCACCATGAATCCTAATACAAAACCAACCACACTAGCATACAGTGATAATAAAGAAGCCGGCGCGGAACGGCTGAAAGACGAGAGCTCTGGCGGATTAATCCGCGGCCGGGCTTGGTCGCGCTTAATACCAGTATCGCGAATATCTTATTTGTCTGTTTCCGTCAAAACTATTTGACGTATTCAAATTATGTAAACTGCGTTGAATTCTTCTAACTAATGGCCATGTTCCTATAAGGCAACTTTTTAAAAATAAATAGGTTTTTGAAATTATATACCTAAAAATTACTCTATCGGATAATTTCATTGAAATGCAACCTACTTACCTACATTAGTACGGTATTACTATGCACAATACCATTTACCGATTTAAAATCCATCTACTGGTTGTGGAGTTATTAATGTAGAACTTGTTGGTCCCGAAAGTGCTGCCATCACTCTGCAGAGAACACACTATACACGGGGAAAATTTAGCCTTAAGTTACAAAATGAAACCTTTGTTATCTCACATACACACATATATACACACACACATATATATATATAAACACACATACATATTTAAATACAGGCACTCAAAAAATATGTAAACGTTTATGTAGATTCAAGACATTTTAAATACAAACAATTTTAACACAAAATTACAATGGTATCATTATGTAGCTTAATACATTTACTTTCACTCAAAATTATTTCATTCGTATCGTTTGAATTGTCTAACTGTGGGTATGTAACGAAAATAGTCAAATCACCACTTTGACATAAGGTTGTACGAAAACTACGGGAAAAAAATATTTTTAGTTGTGAGAAATTAGTATGAATGTTGTTATCTATAAGTGCTGGAAAGTGTTTGGTACACTTTCTAAATTCCGACTTTTGGTGCAGAGCAGTCTTAAGGTAGTAAGTAGCAATATAATTTTATCTCCGACAGACAAAATAAATTTACTCTGTGCCTCTTCATCTCAATTAAAATAAATTCCAAAACAGCACTACCATAGAATAAATAAAACCACATAATTTGTTTATTTTTACTATTTAATTATGTATTTCGTGGTATTACATGGTGACAATAACTAAAAAAAAAAAAAAAAAAAAAAAAAAAAAAACAGCGATAGCAGCCCATCTATTCTCTACAAGGAAAACGGAAAATGTGTATAGGTGTTATTTATTACAAACTGTACTACTCCTTCAGACATAACAGATGCGGCGGTATCACGCGTAGGGATAGCGAACTGTCACATTTTGTATCTTTAACGTAAATACAGAAATGTCCTCTATATGTTTACATAACAGTAAACCATTTCCATAAAAACGACTTATTTTACAACTACTAAAAACAACTTAAATAATGCCCAATCAATAAAAAAATAGAAAGAAGTTCACGTTAAAATATAGAAAATCAGAACAAACATAGGCTATAATTAGAGACATTGATAAATCGCAGGAAAAGTTGATTGTTTGCTAGGCTCCAACATACTATGTAAAACACTGAAGATTTTGCATCTATATTGGCTATTGTTTATATGAAGCACTGTTTCCCTCTTCAACAGACTCAATTACTGAAGAACTGTACAGTTTTAACACATGAACGTGTGTGATTTGCCAGATAACTGTTCACACGTGTCACGATTGAGATACTACAGCTCATTGGAGACTATGTTAAATATTTTCGCGATTTTCCAGTGTCTCTAGCTATAATCGCTACCCTGCAAACAAGCGCCCGTTTTGTAACGTAAAAAAGCTGAAGACGTTATTGAAGCGCGAAAGTTACAGTTAATGACTTGTAGAATGCAACTCTCATAGGAATTATAAGTGTGGTTCACGTGCTTGATAGTTTAGTAGGCCTACGTAGAATCCACTAAACCGTAATGTTAGTGCTCGAGTAAAATGAGTAATTCGCTTTAGAATCACATTAACTTCGCGAGTTCATTTGAGAGGATAGACTTCGAACCTATGTACATGTGAATTACTTTTACAATGGGAATACTTTCTATTAAACAAGTACTTGACACAAGCATGAAAACACTCATTGACTCCCGAAATACCATGAGATGTACACTGGAAATTTTAAGTGTTCATATTTGATACGAATATAGTAATGTGAGGTATAAAACATCAGCAATGGTGGTTTAAAGCTTTCATATTAGCTGAATAATGGGTTTAATGTGAATATTACAGAATGTTTAGTAGATGGAACGCAGTGTGTTATGATACACACACTAACGTATCTCTGACGGCAATAACATTTTTCTTTAGAAATAACAGAATGTTGAGTTTTGTAAACTTAACGAAAATCATTGTGGAAAATACTAAATTGAATTCTAATTGTAGATAAAATGTATTGTGTTAATTGAATGTCTTTGAAGATGGCTACCACTCAATAAACCCGTTATGTTGATGTGTTTAAACAGGAGTTATTTGAATTAATGCGTTCTGGGAAAACTTGTCAGTACTGCTCATCAAATGTTTTGTATAAAGTAGATTCACGTTGATGTTTATTAGCGTTCAGATGCTGATATTTTCCTGTATTTAAAATAATTTTTCCATCTATTTTTCCCATCGTGGCCATCTACATATTTCACGGCAAAGCTGACCACAAGCAGCAACTGAAGCGTTCTGGTCTCAGCTAAGCGCAGAGCTTAACGTATATGTAATGTTTTTCCCTGCGCTACGTTCATGTTTATGTTTTACGGCTGACCGGAGTCAAGGGGATAAACCTCGGCGAAGTAGCACGCTCCAGTTACTGCCTTTAACTACCATTTCGTCCATGTAAAATCTCCTCACCAAAATAATTTGTTACAACTATATATATAAATAATATATATGTATATAACTAATATATGTATATAACATATATATATATATAACATATATATATGTACATATATAACTAATATATGGGTATTTTTCACGAAACTGGTCATTTAAATTACCTGGTATATAAACATTAATTTCACTAATTTTGAACTTCTACTTATAATTTATATTATTTAATGTATATTACGCGTTGTACTTGTCCTAACAGAGCTGAAATGTTGGCAATTTTTTGTAATAAATTACATTTTAATTGACTAGCAGTCTAGGATTCTCATTCCTGTAATACTCTGTTACAAGGTATCTAAATATTGAAAATCATGTAGATATACAAGGATAGCCACTTTTTTTACAATAGCATGGTCATACATATTATAATTGTTTGATTGACAACAAAAAAACTACAATTCAAAAAATTAACTGGAGAGATAATACCCAAGTGAAATAGCATTTTCAAATATACTGAAGTTTTTATGTTATTATAATAAATAGCCTACTGCCCTACAAAAGCAACGCTTTAAAAGATTATTAGTGCTGCTAATATATCTGAAATTATTAATATAATTGCATCACACCTAATAACGGGATGAGGAGTGACATTCCATAATTAGTCGCATTACCTGATTGAGAGTCGCATTACCTGAATGGGAATTACATTACCTGAATGAAAATTGAATTGCCTGAATAAAAATTGCATTACCTGATTGAGAATTGCATTACCTGATTGAGAATTGCATTACCTGAATGAGAATTGCATTACCTGAATGACAATTGCAATGAAAACTGTCATTTCCTGAAGGAAAACTGACACTGACTGAAGGAAAATTAGCACTGTAATTTAAATAAACGAAGGGTACATTTAAATGTTGAGCTATAATTTACAAAATAAAAAAAGACACAAAATGTACCATGTCTTCTCTGTACAGAAGTGACAGATTGTCCTTTGGTAAGCACTTTCACTTTTGATTTTGGCGAAGGGCTGTGTGAAACTGTTGTCTTTCTCCTAGCTTCTCTTTTTCGTAATGTTTTAACCTTTGTCTTTAGTTCCCTATAAACTTTAGCTTTTCAAATATTTTCTACCTCTTTTCTTTTGAATGGAATATGGTATATCTTTGTAATTTTTACCATCCTCTTTTTTTCCTGTAGAAATGTCTTTTTGAATTTTCGCGCCATTGCTTGTGTTTTTTTCTTTTTCTTTGTCACTAAAATTAAACATGGACTTAATTGCATTTTCTTTCTTCCTTTTGTAATATTATCTTTTTTTGTCTTTTTAATTCTCGTTGTTCTTCAGACATGTTTTCCCCGCATTTTTTATTTATTTATTTTTTTGTTCTCAATCTTCCTATTTCCTTATCTCTGGCTGCTGAGGATCACTTTTGCTTCTGGCTTTCAGTACGACAGGAACCCGTATCCTCTTCAAGTTTGGAAATATCACATGTAACTTGGTTTAGTTCAGAATATTTTCTAGAAGTTCTTTTAAAACGCTTTGGCACGTGAAGGCACTGTTATCATCCGTGCGTTCCATCCCTGCTTGCGCTCCTACATAGGAAAGTACGGTGAAGAACACTTAGGCCTATAGTAACTGGTTTAAGAAACATCGAAAAATCACAGAAAACATATTTTACTGCTTTTCATCTCCTTAATTTTAGAAATTCGATAAATTGTATAAGTAGATAATATGTAAGTTATTTGCTTACGTAATATTTTGAAGCGGAAATAATTAATTATCACCAGGTTAATGGGATATCTGAGATTCATTTACAAACACAATTCACTTCTTTCACCTCCTTAATTTTCGAATTTAGAATAATCCCTTCTTAGTAGGTTCCTTGGACGTAAAAGGAAGCCATCCCAAAAATTTTCATGTCGATATGTCCAGCGGTTAGGGTTGTGCGTTAATTTGATGGGTGATAGGGGCACATAATTTTATACATATACATTAAACATAATTGCAAACAGGATTAGGTGTACTTTTATTTCACATGCAAGAACAGAAATAGTTTTCATAGAGCAAAAGTTGCACAAATACTTGCCCCAATACACATAGCTATCGTATTAATTTTATTAAAATTTCAGTTTCATATAAACAAAAGCATTCGTATGCAATCACAATGGAATCGAGCTAGGATAAATTTCTATCTCTGACAAAATCTCATTGTGTTTAAAGACAACATGAAACTAACAAAATAGGTAGGCCTAGAGCTATTTGCAATTTAACTACTGTGAGCGAGTGCGGTAGTCACATGCCAACATAATCACCATCAATTCTCATTTCTGTAACTTTACAGTTTTCACATTTCCGGAATGAGAAAATACATGCTTTGGGTGTTCCTGTAACTTACAGAAAAATATGCTGGGAACTTTATGTATGATACCCAACACCTTTCATCAAACGAAACGTATCACACTTATCTTATAATAGAAAACAGTTTTAGTTTGTTTACTTTTCCCGTTACCGAAATGAGACACAATTAAGCTACGGGTACAAATTATATGTTTTCTCTTTAAATAACCAACTTTATATAAACAAAAGCGTGTTACTTACCATCACACATTCTACCACAATCACTGATAGTTATAAAAACTTATTTACGAAAACCCCAATATGATATGTTATTACGTGGCAGAACTAACTTCAAGTGTTACCGGAATGAGACATGACCTTGGCGACACAACTTCGCCGCGGTAGAAGTGGCCGTAGGTACAGTCACTGGATGCGTGCCATTGCAACAATTATTTAGTTTTATTCCCTTTGTGCAAAACCAATACGCAACAAAATTTCTCAACTGTAAACACACTTCAAGCTGCTCACAATAATATATAGATGCCCGATAGTCAGCAGCGGCGACCATTATCCACCGTACTTAGTATAGAATTTCAAGTGAAATAAATAAACATTTACGATAATTGTGAACATCAGTAGGATAATATTTTAATAAAACTCGACGAGTACTACAATTCACACGGGAAAATGTACTGGTATTTCCCATGATGTGTGTATAAAATGCTGGCGAAACGTTATGACCAGTTTCGTGAAAAATACTCATATATATATATATATATAACTTATATGTGTGTGTATGTATATGTGAACGGCTTAGCATGATAGTGGTGTTACGGACAGTCGGTTCTAAAGTCTGCCGATTAAGGATGTGTTTCCCTGCCCTCGGATAGGGCAAAAGTGAGGCTGTCGGAGGTGGAGATAGTGGCCCGGACAATATTAACCTAGAAAGGAAAGGCCAATGGTCGGCATTAAGGATTTAACACAGCGTTCGCCAGAAATAATTTCAAAGTGGCCGAGACGGGATTCGAACTCGTTTATTCTCGAGCAAGAACACAAAAATTTACCACTACGCCACCTCGCTCATTGTTTCTCCACAGCTGGCACTGTCTATTACCACCCAGTAAAAGAAAAAAATTATAGTTTTAGGTGTTTCTTTGTCATTTCCATGGGATAAAAGTTATGTTAACAATTTGTTAATCGAAGTGCAGAGTTGTGCTCTGGGGCTTTGAGTGATGATATGTTATAATTGCAGTTACAGACTTTTGCCGTGCTATCGCCAAGCCTGTCACTAAGTTCTCACTTGTGAGCAGTCGGGAATGATGCCATGTCCTAATACTCGACTACAGGACTACACATTGTTATCAGGAACTGATCTAGTCAGGATGGGGGGAAAGAAGAGGATCCCCGTCCCATCTTAAGTGTCTAAAAATTAAACACAAGCGCTTTTTACTGCACAGAAATTGTACATATTGGTTTTAAATCTGTGTAAATTTTTAGTCAGTATTGTGTGAAATACAATCGGTAAGAATAGTGAGCGGCTGGCTTAGAAAACGTATGTACCAATGATTTGTTACTAAAATAGTTTTTTTAAATGATTCGGCCCATTCCCCCTTAATACTCGTCCCTGGATCCCAGTATACCAAGTATATGCTGTAGAATGATCCTGTAATGGATGTATAAGAATCACTTCACACGAATTATCTGAAAAATGTACGGCATTTCTCGTGCAAAATGTGGCAACACAGCACGCAGTTATTCCTCCCTTTGCTCTATATGTATTGTGCTACAACTGTTATTCTGATAATACTGTGGCAACAGGTTCCAATCTGTCAGCCCAAAAATATTTTCTTGGTTTACTTGATGGCCAGAAGAAAGAATCTTATTTTTACTGGTCAAGGTTATTATTGTAGGTCTTCCAGTGATAGTTTTAAAGAATAGGTATCATAGGTACTCTGAAGGCAGTATAAAATGTCATGAGTTATACCTTTGTTAAATATTGAAGCGTAAAATTTTTCGCACAAGCGTGTATAGAAGGAATAAAACATGACAGGCACACTTTGGTTGTGGGGTGTTACGAACCACGCAGTATTCGTGCCTTAAGGCCTTGCTCTTTAATTTTGCAGTAGTTTCACAAATATTTTGTTAACGCAAATGAATAAATGTATCAAAAATTCATTCCGGCAGTTTTAACATTAATATATCACCGTTTGTATTTGAATTTTTCTGTTGCAATACACCAAACGGATTTTCAGATTTTTGCCCCTGAAATATCACATATTTTGTCGTCAAAATAAGCCAAAATGAGGCAAAATAATTTTTTCCTAGCAAACGAGACATTATTTTTAAAAACCGCCCTGGCAAAATTGTGTATCGTATGACAGTACACAGTCTCAAATTTTTTCAAAGCATTTGGTTAAAAAATATTTGAGTTATTTGCAATTGTTTGAAATAAATGAAAGATAATGGCCTTAATAAAGAGATTTAAGATGCATATATATGAACGTGGAAGATGTTGACAAAACGGACAGTATTTCATATACACGAATAAAGAAAACGGATCCTAGTGCAGTGAGATGTTCCCTGCCCACCTTTTTCCTTTACGTGGTGCTCCAAAACTACCGACAGACCTTCTTGTAAGTGCGATTGTTCAGCAAGAGACAGGGGCACATATGATGAATTCCCACGCCACTTACGCAGCCTGCAGACAGATCCAGTCGCCAGGAGTTGTCGTCGTGGGGCTGGCGATGTTGTCCCGCCTGTGTTTGCCCGAGTTTGAAAAGGACTGTGCGGGCCGAGAGGTTTGTGGCAGAAGTGAGTGGGGGAGGGAAGGAGGCGCTAAGCCTTGAGAGGACGCCGCGCGACGCAGGACCCGTGTTTGCCGTCGTCGACGACGTAACTCGTGCTCGGCGTCCACCCTCCCCTCCTCGCGTCGCCACTTCCGCTCGTCCCGTGTTGTCACAGCCTTGTCCTCCAACTCCACACGCAGGCCCTGGAGGCTCTGAGCGGGCGCAAACATTCCACACCTCTCTCAAAACACTTGCGGTCTGGCTCTTGGCTGAGGCCATTAGTCTCGAGCCCAGTCTACCTCCCCTCTCTTCAACACTCCCTTCTGCAGCGCCATCACTTTGTCGAGGCGAAGATGAGCGCCATTACTAGGACGGAGCAGGAGGAAATGCATAAAGAGGATTCTGGGAAGAAAAAGTCGACTGTCGACAGGGCACAAGGGGTTCAAAGACAACGGCTATTACCCTCTGTAGCCTACCCTCCCCGCTTGCTGTCGTGTTAAAAATACCTCTACCCGAGGGGGGAATTCGTTCAAAGTTATCGCTAGTCCAACAACTATATTGTTTGATATGTTCAGTATTGGTTTAAAAAAAAAATTAGCGATCCATGACTAGCTCTTACACAGTTGCATATCAAACAATTAAAAATAAACGACGACTTCCGTTGAGTTTTTAATTATTACAAGCTTTTATTTAATTTGCTTCGTTCGTATGTCTGTCTGTACGGTTCAAAATTTGTAACCCATTTTTCCAGTATTTACTGCCATAAATTTGAGCCGAAATTTGGCGTACCTATTTAACTTTAGTGCCAATGCAATAATGTAGTGTCGTGGAGGTGGTCTGATGATGGAGCCGGAAGGCGGCAATGGGAACTTCTCAACAACACAACATAACCCAGTCGTGATTGGGCTCGTTATATTTCTGCTGACATATTTACAAAACAAGTAGAGCAACACGACCCTAAATAGAGCAACACAATGAGGGTTATATTTCGATATGGAAGCAAAAATACGCGCATTTTCACAATTTAAGCTCAGGATCAATTAGTGGATGTAACACGGAACTTGGGTAATATTCCACTGTCTAATTCCACACAACATGTTAGCTTACTGCAAGCCTTGCAATTGACTTGCAGTTATAAACTTGCTTCGGTAGGCTTACTGCAAGCCTTGCATTTGACTTAAGCTTTTATGCTGGCGTAGGTATTATTTAGCTTGACAAACTTTCTGCAAGTGTATTTAAGAAAAATGCTTGCAGTTAAACTTATTGCAAGCTTGTGTTAAGCTTGATTGCTTACAAGTTAACCTTAAATGATGTTTAGTATGTAAGCTTGCAAAACTATAAAAAAGTGTAAACTAGGCAACATGCAGCAGACTTGCTGCAAGCCTGCTTGCCAGCTTACATTTCACTTGATTTTGGCTTGCCATAGCAAGCTTACTCACGAGACTTGCTGCAAGCCTGAGTCAAGCTTACAGCAAGTTTATATTTCACTTTAATTTAACTTGCCATAGCAAGCTTGCTCAGAACTCTTGTTACAAACCTGAACCAAGCTTGCGACAAGGTGTATTTGACTTTAATTACACTTACATAGCCAGACTGGTCATGTGATAAGCTGCAAGCATCCTGTCCCCTATACTAAGCTGATATTGCATTGAAATTTTCCTTAGCAATCTTAATTCATGAAATATTTTCTGTGCCATCAATAATGATCGAACATGAGATTTAAACTGAACTTTGTAAATGAACAAGCGCTTTAAAAAGTAACACTGTTTCATATGCTACCTAAAACAACTATTACGATATTATGTACAACTACAAGTAAACTGATATCCTAGCCGTTGTTAATAAATTCACAAACATCTGCATTTCCATAACAAAGTTCGTTATCTTACAACCGACTCTCACTACTACACCAAATTTAAGTATTCGCAATAGTCCAGTGGTGGCCGACCCCCCGTGGCTCAGTTGGTTGAGCGGTCGGTTTTGGTGCGGGGGGTTCTGGGTTCGATTCCCACTTCTGGCTGGGTGTAAATTTGTGTTTGTCCATTTGGGTCTCAAAAATAGTCACTATGCAAATTGTCTCACGCAAAGTACTGGGGTCACTAAATAAAAGTGGTTAGCATACCTACTTTCAAAGCAAGGGGTCAGTGGTGCCAATCTTGGCACAGGAGTCGAAATTTAATGTTTAGTAATTAACATCACAAGTCGATGAACAAGCAATATTTAAGATGTAAATTTGAGTGAAAGTGAAAATATTGCCGAAAATAAAATTTTTATTTATTCTTCAGGCTGGCAAATTAAGCTTGCAGCAAGCTTAAAATCAAGCTTGGAGCAAGTTAGAAATGTGTAAACTAGGCAACTTGCAGCAGGCTTATAACAAGTTTATTGGCTTGCATTTCATGTTTGCTGCAAGGTTACTGGCTTGCATTGGCAAGCTTGCTACAAACTTGTAGCAAGTTTTTTTCTGCTGTCTGGGATACAAGGTGATTCAAAAGTCCCGATCCATTGCAAGGAAAGTTAAGTGTCAGTGTTTTCTGCACAGGTGATATGAACCACGCTGAGACAATGGAAATTCTCATATTAAACTCTACTGATACACATCCTAAGAAGGCGTTTGACTCATGTGTAGTGTTCTACTGCAATCAACTATGAGTTTACTTGACAATGGAGCGTGACTTTGTATCACCTTGAGTAATACTCAATGATATGAACAAAACAGGTGACTTGCCTACAATCTTGCAGGTATTCAAAGTCGCAAATTTATCGTTGACGTTGCCAAGGGTCCAGTGAATGGCGCAATCGGATTTATGAGAAACTGAAGTGAGACGTGAATAATCATTGCACTTAAAATAAAGTCTTGAGTATTTAAGAACATATTCAAATTTTTAAAATATCTCTGTTTATATATGTTTTATTGCTGTTCGGCAAACGTGTGTCCTCGGAAAATGTGTGAACTACAGCTGTCTCCCTCTCTGACATACCACGCCCTCCTAATGTCATTTGCCCCAGAGGACCTATGCTAGAGTTTTTAATCGCATACGAGCAGGAAGCTACGTGGTGTCTGGCCGAACGGGACACAGTGTTGGTATGCTGGAACTAGAGCCAGTGATTTTTTGTAAAAAGAACTCTGCAACATTTAGTTTCAATGTCTTTAAGTGCACATCTGCAACTCTGGTTAGTGGTTATTGGCAGAATATAATAGGGCAGAGGCGTGGTTCATTTGACTGCACCAACCAGAATTATGTTACCGTGACACCATAAGTCTGTGATTTGCGGGTAGGACCCCGAGACGCCGTAAGTTAAAAATATCCAATCGCCGACCGAGAAGAAGAGAAACATATGTGCACATAAGGCATTTAAACAAATAGTTGCAGAATTATTTTCTCCAAAAATAACTGGCTCTAGCTGGAACCATTCAACCGTGTAATTTGGCCGTTTTGCATACGACTGTGTGCACAAAATCGTATTGTGTATTGTTATTTTGCTTTTCAGAGAGTGTTGTTTATAAGAATTTAAAACTAAATTGAAAATTCATTCAATGTAATATTACAAAAACTGGTATATCAAGCAATCAAGAGTCTACTTTATGTTCAAGCTAGTCATCAACATTTATAAAATGTTTTAGAGACCTAGTTTAGAAGTTTATGTAGGTAAGATATAAAAATTCTGTTTATATAACCTACATTAAATGATGCAAAATTTTCGCAATATTCCAGGGCTAGGTTGACTGTTCATTTAACATTAATTGTTTACAAAATATTCAAATATCCTGGGATAATATTAAATTTCATAGAATAATATTAACGATTATTTTATTAGATCTATAATAACGTGTGAGGCAGGTACCCAAGGGCACAGTACTTTTGACTGGGCGCAAATAGGTGTCTGCGGTCCGGAATGACGACCTGAATTGAAGCCTTAAGATTTAAAAGCAACGAAGTGAAGGGCCGGTGAAAAGGTGAGTTGCCCCAAACGGCAACATCAGCCACGTGTCTCATATGCTGATAATCAGATTTGGACCCCGCTGAGACTCGAACACGGACTGTCTTGATGGGAGGTGAGTGTTCTCGCCACTGCGCCAAACTCGGCCTCCTCACTCACTAGACTCAACAGTAGAATATCTAGTTCAAAGAAACACTGTAATGGTAAACCCCTAGCAGGTAGGCCACATGTCGCCATAACAACTAGCTGGGTTGCCGGCTATCCAGGAAGCTCCGCAGTTGTGTCGCAGTCGTGTGTTTAGGTAGACGGATAACTGGAAACTGCTGCCGGATAAAGCCGTGGCATTTAGTTATGTGATGTCAAATTGTTCGGAAAGTTTAGCAGTTTTGTTCGATGTCATTTCGTATTTTCGTCTCTGTTGTATTACAGCCGCAATGTAAAACTTGTAGTCTCATAGCGCTTTTTGATATTCCATCCTGTTTCTAAGTACCAATTAAATCACGTAAATTAATTAGTCCATTTGTTATGCACAACCTATTTTTAGTGTTTATGTACCGAATGTCATTTTTGTAGGGTTTGAGTAAACCCACAATGTCTGCAGCCTTTCAATTCATTAACTTTTTGACGTGACAACGTCTTATAATTCGATAGAGCCGGCTGCACGCACGAAAAAACATGACTCATGCGGCGTTACCTCGCTCTGAGGCGTTCCATGTAAGGCTTGAAGTGCAAGCGAGAGCGCGGAACGAGCGACAAAGAAGTACAATCGGCCTTTGCGTTCGACATCCGTCTCTCTCCTACTTGAGTGAGCGATGCG
>PNEQ01057787.1:0-11142 GCA_003012365.1 Medauroidea extradentata | reverse complement strand
ATAACAAGAGTTCACTCTAAATCCTCTATCGTGTTGATTTTGATGCGATTCCCAGAAAACAACGGTGTGGCCCATGCACGCATTTAACGAATAATTGGAGACTGATTGCATTTATTTTTTAAAGCTTTTTATCTTGTCTGTATTATCCTTTGTCCTACTAGATTGCCCAGTACAAATTATATAGCGTATGGTGAAGCGTCCCGAAAGCAGGCCATCATACCCCTGATTTGACAGACTTCTGAACTGAGCGTCTGTCGAACCCCAAAGTTCTACGGCGGAGAAGCGACGGAATGCGCAAGACGAATAAAACGGGAGTATTCCGAGCTAAACCGCACTTGAGGCCATGGTTTTTCATTTATTTCAAAACTGTTGCAAATAACTCTATATGTTCTAAACAAATGCTTTGAAAAAAATTTGAGACTGTACAGTCATACGATACACAATTTTGGGCGAGCACTAAGAAGGGATTTTTCGAAATTCGACCTCTAAAGGGGTGAAAAGGGGTGAAATGTGTTTCCGAAGAAACGTCGATAGAGCTCGAACCCGACGGCCAATCATGGTGATTTTTACTTTAATAGGAAACTCGTAAAAATGCATATTAGCCAATTCAAGGATTTTTTGAAGTTCAACTTTTAAGGGGCTGAAAAGACCTTAAATTTGTTTCCAATCAACTATCGATATCTATAGAACCCTTCGGGATAGAGAGTTGATATTAACATCAAAATATTGCTTACGTAAATACCCAAAAAGTATTTTCAGTTTTTTTTTAAATTCGACCCCCAGGCAGTAAAAGGGGGCAAAATGTGTTTTTAATGAATCGTCTTTATCTTTGAAACACAATTGGCTATCGTCGTGATTTTAACTTTAATTGGTTACTTTTACAAATGTCTATGACAGGACTCAAAATAGTTTCGAAATTCTTTATTTAAAGGGATGAAAATACGTGAAATGTGTTTTCGATTATCCTTCCATATCTATCGAATCAATCGAGATATCGAAGTACTCTTTGCTTTAAATTGGTACTTTTGTAAATATCCCAAGTACCATTTAAAATATATTTTCTGAATTCGGCCCTAAACTGGTTAAAAATGGGGTAATATGAGTTTTCGACTTACATTCGATATATATCGATCCCATATTTTTTTATATAGCGACGTGATTTTTGTTTAGGATTGATGCTTACTCAAATACCTAGAACGTAATTTCAGGAATTTTCGGAATTCGCCACCTAAGGACGTGAAAAGGGGTGAAAAGTGGTGAAAAGCGTTTTCAATTAATCGTCGATATATCTTGAACCCAACGGGCTAATGTTGTGTTTTTTACATCCACGAGATACCAATAAAGTATTCTAAAACGTGATTCAAGGGTTTTTCGAAATTTACTCTCTTAAGTGGTGAAAAGACCTTGAACGTGTTTTAGATAAATCCTCTATATCTATCGAACCCGTCGAGATATACAATTAATTTTTGCTTTAGGATGATGATTACAGAAATTATTGCAAAACTGTTTTCAGATTTTTCGAAATTCGATTTCTCAATACTGTGCAGGAGTGATATGTGTTTTTTTAGTGAATGATCGATTTTGATTCGATTGAACGGGCTAGCGATGTGATTTACACTTCAGTTGGATACTTATACAAATGTCTAAGATGTAAATTTAAAATATTACGAAATTCGACACCAAAAAGGGTGAAAAAGCACAAAATTTGTTTTCCATCAACCCACGATATCTATCTAACCAGTAGCGATATTGAGGTGTTGTTCGCGTCAGAGTGATGCTTACATAAATATTTTTAAAAAAAATATGTATGTAATTTTTTTTCTTTGTAAGAAACGTGATTATTAAGAACAAAACTTAGTTGGTCAATAATCAAGGCAGACGATCCGAAAAGAAGGAACAAGCAGCGAGAAACAACTTATACAGGAGTTTCACTACAGTAATCTATCGGGACGTGTTGTTGTACAACCTCTATGCGCCCAGGACACAGACATTTTTTTTTTAATAAATTTTATTTTCATGAATTATTTCGACGTTACGTGACGCAGTTGTTTGTCACTCAGGTCTAAATTCCGGGAGGTTCTGGGCTCGAATTCCATTAAAAGCTGCGTGCGAACGTTCAATTCTGACACACAAAAACTACAAGGCAGATCGAATTAGTGCAATTTACATGTAGTCGTTTAAAAGGGGTAAAATTGCAGTTCGCTTTCCCCTTAGGTTCCTCTACAATATCAGCTGACATATCGTCGGTATACTGCCAAAAGTGATTAAGTCATAAATGATATTTCGTTTAAAAACAATATTAAATTGTAGATATTAACAAAAATGTGGTATGTTACTATACTGTGAAACAACAGTACGAAACGACGAATAGACTTTAAACTTGGGTAATTGTTCCTAGCATTTTTATAATTTTATATAATTTTGACTTTGTCACTTTTGGCAGTAAACCGACGATATATCATCTCACTAATCTCAGGTTTGGGGCACCAAATACGTTTCCGCGAAACCTTTACCCTCTGAAACTTTGTAACGTCAATAAAGTTAAAGTGAATATTTTGAAAATATATAATTGGGGGCATCGTCACCAATGGTTGTGCACAGGGTAAACAGATGTTTCTCATTCGATTAACCTCTTACCTTAGGTGTCTGTAATTACCCCACAACCTCAAATAGGCAGGGATATAAATAAGGCCCAGGCGAAGTCGCTGTTAGTGGCAGGGACAAACTTAAGACTGCTTTTCGCGTGGACAGCTATAGTTACTTATCCTTCTGCAGAATTAGTTCAACTAGCCGCTTGGACATTCTAACACTTGATGACTGAAGTACCAATCTTGTGTACAAAGAGGTTTTTAAATTAAAGTAAATATTATCAGTTACGAATAATACTCGCGAGCAAAGCCGCGGGGGACTGCTAGTTTTCTATAAAATAGGAAACTTCGTATGATAAACATGCGAGGTTGTCACTTCAAAAAACAATTTTAATTTTTGCGGCAAAATTATTTTATAGTTATTAGAAAATCATCACTGGAAAATCATTTCAAATATAATTTTTCGAAGTTACCGTATGTTGTACGGAGCTTTTAGGCAAGCAGATTATTTCTATAAATTTATAATACACACCACATTTATTAGCTAGTTAAATGTGGACTGTACCGCAAGATTAAACACAAAGTATACACTAGAGATGAGATGACAGCTACCGCATCGTCAAATTGGAAGTAGCCTGCATTTAAACAATGCCTTCTACCGTCTTGCGTAGAAACATAACGAGAATCCACGGAAAGGTTTTTTACTCAATATTATAACACGAAGTATAGATCTAAATAAGAAGGCGAAACCAGAGCGCGGTCTATCGGCGGGGAAAAGTGCATAGACTAAAGCCTATATATATATTCACTACATTTGAATATACACACGTCCAATACTAGCACTGACCAGTTGAGAACTGCGCACTTTTAACATCGTCAATGGAGACCAACGTGTTGGGGCCGCGGTGGCCGAGGGGTCAGACCTCTCGCCTCCCATCAAGGCGATCCGGATTCGGTTCCCGGTGGAGTCGATCCCCAGATTTCCTTACGTGGGAATCGTGCCGGCGATGCCGTTGGTCGGCGGGTTTTCTCGGAGATCTCCCGTTTCCCCCGCCCATTCATTCCGGCGCTGCTCCATTCTCACCTCATGTCACCCCTCACCAGCGCTAAAGACCTCGATGTTAAGCGCTGACCAACATCTCTCTCACAAGGTCGTCGTGTTGCATTGGCACGTATATATTTACAGAAGGCTGTTTGGATATGCATAATCTTATAGAGCAATACGAGTGGATTAATTATTTTTTACATTCAAAATTAGTTGTATTCGTTTTTTAAAATTATTTGTATGAATTTGGAAAAGTATCACTAAAAGTGTAGATCTAGGGGGGGGGGAGGGGCGATGGTCGAGGGGCCACACTTTTTGCCTCACACCAAGGCGATCCAGATTAGATTCCCGGTGGAGTTTATCCCCGGATTTCCTTACGTGGGAATCGTGCCGGCGATGCCGTTGGTCGGCGGGTTTTCTCGGGGATCTCATGTTTTCCCCGCCCCTTCATTCCGGCACTGCTCCATTCTCACATCATGTTACCCCGCACCAGCGTTACTAAAGACATTGATGTTAAGTGCTCTTGAATCACTTCACGAAGATCGATGATTTTGCCATGTCGTAGAGCATGCTTATAACTTTGCGTAAACAACGCACGGAAATAAAATTTTGATGGTGCATGTTAATTGCAGTACTAATTTCATTGAATACTATAAAGTAAAAATGTATTATTTTCAGAGAATGTTCCATTTTAACTTCCTGGACGGATTAACTGTTTCATTTGCTGTCTTGTCTTCGCAATGTACCCTACCTTTCATTCAAGATAAATACAGGCTGTCCCTTAGGTCCGGTCTCATAGGGCAAAAAGAAATTAGGGAAATATGGAATGTTTTAATAGGGTTGTAGTGTGTTGGCGTAAGACAACAGCAGTGTGTTCACTTCATTAAAATAGAAAATGCTCAAATTGATGGTCGCAATGTACTTTGCACATGTGTATGCGATGGTTCAAATTGCTTTGTACACGATGGTCGGCGGGATAGAGCGGCATGTGGTAGTAATGTTGTTGTTCACAATGACGTTTCATTACACAGCAACACTATTAAAACATTCCATATTTCACAAATTTATATTTGCCCTATGAGACCGGACTTATGGGTCTCTCTGTGTAAAGGTCAGAGTGAGACACATGGTTTTAGTAATGGCGGGTACTGTTTGGATTGTTATGGTTGGCTAGCTAGTACGGTGTTATTTGAGCTATTTTCAAGTGAATATCTTAAAGAGTTTCATACCTCTAATTGAAAATAACTAAGTGAAACACGGGCAAGAAAGCGTACTGATGCTTCGTCAGTCAGGAAAAGTACTACACATGAATTAAATTCATTTTGAATGAATAATACATCCATCATAGATATTGTTACGTCTGTTGCTTTTTGTTCTACAGTATAGGAACTGGTTGTGATGTATTTCTGCAGGACTCGTGGTCGTCAAATACTACAAATCATTATTTCAAAGGCAGCGGTGATTTATATACGTAGCTGCAAAAGGATACAAATTAAGCAGTCGCGGGAAAATCACAAATATTTAATCACGCCAAAAAAATTAACGAGCTTCAAATATTAATGTTATGGTAATATTGTTTACTCCTATGTTAATCCTCTAGATTAGTTACAAAAATTTCGCTGACAATTTAAAAATAATGGTTTGTCACCACAACAAAATATTTTGCCACTATGAACCTTACTAAATTTTTCCGTCGTGATCACTTTTTTTGTAGTGACTGCGAAAAGAAATAACTGCTGCATAAAATTTCGTGAGATCTTTAATATTGAATAAAGTAGTTAATGGCCACTACAAAAATATATTTTCTGTTTTTTTTTTCCCCAAAAATCAGCGAAAGTATTTTTATAACAAACTCATTTCTACAACACACATGTACCGTTGTTTTATTTATACATAAAAAAAATATATACCAGAAAGTTCATAATTTTTTTGGGTTTTGTGATTTATAATGCAACTTACCTATACACATTTAATAAAAACGCGTTTGTAACGTTCCCTGGTTAATTTGGGTTATTGCAAAATGTACATTACCAATTAAATTACAAGAAGATGTCTTTTTAAATACAGGACACTCACCACCACTAAAGTCCTCAATGCTCAGTGCTCACCAGATATCTTTACTCCTACATCTATAACTACAAAATAAACTATTAGGCCTTAACATGTGCACAATTTGATGTACATAACTCGGCGTTCGTTAGTATGTTATAGTTATAACGTTTTCGGATTTTCAGTAAGGACAATCTTGAGAGTTGAATTCATTTGCACAGATAAGGTATCTTAAGTACAAAAAGCAAAGTTTTGGAAATGTATTACAATTAAAATTATGTAAACTTATTGAAAGGGTAATTTGCTTCAGTGTTTAGTGTTCAGCAGCAATACATACAATAACATGAAAAACTAATACAGTATTAATTTTTTACTATCAGAGCATTAATGTACTGATAGTTTTGTTGTATCTCCGAAGAAACTATTTTGTAATTAACAATAATGTGACCTTATATGGAATAGCAATATCATTTATTAGTTACATTCGTGTCTTACGATGTATAGATATGTAATAGAGATTTATAATTTTTATTCAGATAAAACATGTGAAAATAAAAAATATTTCTGTTTCCCTTTGTGGTAAGCAACAATTTTCACGAGCAGGTTTGAATAACTGCGGGACCTTGTTAACATAACTTTTAAAAATGTACATTATTAGTTGACTTTGTGAATATTTATTATTAAAATCATATTTACATTATTCCGAAGATATTACAGTTTAGATTTTGACATTGTTATTAAAATATCCCTTGCATACACACACACACACACACGCATATTCCACGTGGAAGAATAACACTGGGAAATTACATAACTTATGGCAAACGTGAATTTTTAAATTCTATTAATTTTTCATATTACGTAAAACAGTACATGAATCATTCACAAACATAAAAAATATCAACTTTAATAGAATGGCTAAATAAAATTAATTTTTATTCAAGTAATGTAATTTTGTGTCCCGTTATCTGCAATTCCATTCGTGGTAAAAATCTCATTTAAATTTATTTTGTTAAAAATACATTTGACTCTCAAATGATAATACATTCAACTCAAATACCAGGATAATGTTATCATTAAACATTTTGCTCGTTAATGTTTGCATACCAATATCATCATACTACTGAAAATAATGAGCAATTTGTAGTGAAGTGTTGGGCCGGTACACAATGAAAGTCGTACAGTAAAACTTCATAATGGCACTGTAAAATAAGTATTCTATGTTTAAAAATAAATTATAAGAACCAGATGTCTAGTAAATAGACCAGAACTATCATAGGATAGTAAATAGTTTATTTCAACAATGCCCACGCAAATCCTCTGGATGGCGAAGTTAAATATATTCCTGGTATTTTTTTAACAAAAAAAAACATTAAACTCAGTCCACCCGTATTAGAGCTATTAAGCTACAGACACACACAGACATTCATAGTCGTCAAACTTATAACAACCATCATTTTTATGGGGGTTAAAATGTACCACCGAGAAGATAACACAGTTCGGCTTATAGCGTAAATACAATGAATATTTTAGTGCGGTGAAATTTCCATGGGTGCAATTCTGGACGAACAAAGAGAAGAAATGTCTGCACGACAACGATTAGGCCTACAACAATAATTACCACGATGACATACACCCTCGACGACGTATACTACGACGACGGATATCACAACCACGATTACAACAATGGATAACACGACGGCGGGTACTATGACCACGATTGCAACGATGGTTACCACGACTACGGATACCACGACCACGGCTAATGCCACCGTGGATGATAAGGGCATTTTAAACGTGGGGTAGCGGAGAAAGCGATGTAGGTCGGCACGTCGTCACTAATTGCATTGAGAACGTTGCTTGTGTAACGTGGATCTATGGCGTCGGCCGCCGTGGACCAGACACCATTAGCTTCCCTTGACAACAGCCGGCTTTAATGAAACAGCCATTTCCCCCTGCTCCCCCTGCGACGCGGCCGGGGTCGGAGCTCTCCCCCACTCCGATAATGCCAGCCGTAATGTATAACCACCCTTTGATAATGGCCGATGTAATATGCAACCCGGAGATTCAGAGAAACGGGGGTTCGGTTCACAGGGGTGCGGCGACTGGTGGAGGCCGACCGCTGACCTGCATACGGCTGGCGAGTCGGGTTTCAAACGGAAGAGCGTGATCTCCACCCTTGTCTGGGCTTCTGTCAGTTGTTCTCCCCAATATATTCCCCGTCATGCAACACAACACTCCTCAGTCGCCCCCGGCAAAGTTGCGCGTAATTGAAACTGAACTTCTCTTCTAACCCTAGACATGTGCTTTCCTTTTTTAAAATTGTCACTGATGAATTCGGTTTCAAACAGAGAGGCGTGAATTAGCATCAAGGGATTGGCACACGAAGAGTATTTTAGAAGCTAAACAACTCTAATGAGCTTGGAAGACGTAACGCAACACGTTTCCAGCAATAAGGACATTATTTCATGTTTTTAAAGACGTGTATGCCGGTGGTATTAAGGAAGACTGTCTGAATATTCAATTAAAGCAGAGAATGTTATTATTGTATTCTATTGCAGTAATTATATATTATACTGTGTAATAGCAACTGGAGTATAGTGTGTTGTTCACTAAAAACAAGCGAGCTATTTAAAATTTTAAAGTACAGTGTTCGGGCCTATCTCTACTTCCATGCGATGGTTACTGGCACACTGCACCCCATTGCTCGTCCTGGAGAAGTTCTTGTACTTAAAATTAGCTCCTTCCAATCCTACCAATGCGACTTTTGCCAAAGAGTGTCAGGTTAAGGTCGTTCAAGAGCGGAAAATCATAATTTAATATTTTTATGAAACAGTGACAGTTTTGGAGACGTTACTTGGGAGGACATTTTCCTCCTACAAAATTTTTCTTAGCTCAGCCAGTTTCCCCTCAATGGCATTTCAAAATTTGCATGTTTTATTTCATACACCCCTAGAAAACCAATCAACACAATGAAACGAAAAAATTCGTAGTAAAAGTACATGTCACGGGCTAGAGCTTTAAGTATATAATTATCCAATACAAAATATTTTAGTACACAAATTTTATAAAAGTAACAAAAAAATTCCAAATTTCAGAAGTTATTTTCAAGATATGGTACTAAACATTGTTTGAATGGGGGTTTGAATACTTAAGTCCCTAGCCCGTAACGAATTATTTCGTTTCAATATGTTGATTGGTTTTCGAGGGGTGTTTGAACTAAAAACATCCAAATTTTGACTTTGAAATGCCATTATGGGAAAACTGGCTCATCTATTTTTTTTTGTAAAAGGAAAATTTACAAAATGTACTCCGACATATCGTCTACATAACTAACACTGTTTCATATAAATATCAACTTATGATTTCCCCCCTCTTGAACGCCCTTAATTTAAATGATGCGTGGAGACGAGAATGACCTCAACACTTGCTCAAATTAAGCTTCAAAGGCATGTACAGTCATTGATTCTTTCCGTTAACATCCCAAAACAAGAGCTGTACAAGAACAGTAGCAAACACATGATAACGGTACACTATTTGCATCTTTGGATAAAATACAAATCTTTGTTCCTTTCAAAACTAACTGAAATAATTTTGACATGCTTCTTAAAGTAGTAATTAGTTTAAGGTTTGGCTGCATGATGTTTGGAGCCGTACTATTAAAACCGGCTTTTTATAGAGGAAAACTGTCCGCATAATTGAATTATATTTTCATTTCATTTGATAAAATTCTTTTAAGCGTAAAACATCATAAAAGTGTTTCGTGCAACGTAAATTAAAACTCAGAATTAATCAAGCATCGCAAGACTGTGCCGTAAGACTCATTAAATTTTTACCTCCGCTATGCTGTTATTATATTTTTAATGTAGTAGACTTTTTTTTACCTATGCAAAAAGTTTGTCTGCACTGTGCTTGCTTATTGTAGTCACGTGTTTTTATGTAAATTATATTTTAATCATTGGATGCAGTAAGAAACTATCTAACTAAAAATAAACACAGTAAAATATTAATGTTGATTTAAATTTACTCAAGTAATTTAAACGTTTAAAGGAAGAGATAACCTTGCTATCTTTGGTTAAATTATATTTTCTTATTACACACTTTTATTCAATTTATTTGTACATTCGACTATGATAGAACACAGTGAATATGTGAACAGTTTATAATGAACATCTACATATTCTTTAATTGATTTGGCTGCGGAAATTTATGAAAATATACATTTAAAAATTCATTCTTAAATTTTACAAGGAAGGTTTATAACCTTAGTATATTAATAAGCATAATGAACACAGCAGTAGTAATCCCAGCAGTATGAGAATTGGGGCGCATACAGACATCAAAGTTGGACCTGTGGCACGATTGTACGACAATCACGACCTCAACGAAAATCGCCAAAGTGAAAATGTGCATCATCGGTTGGACTTACTAGTGCCTTGTTCAGTCGTTCTCGTAGCGCTTATCATTGTTTATTTCCGGCAGTTTTGAGTTTTTTCGTCGGAAATTAGGATTAAATAATTTTTGCCAGATCATTTTTTACTTAGTTTTGACATCAGAATTATCACGTGACAGCCAGTATTAAAACTAACTTCGTAGCAATGTCCGTTCAAGTAATTCTCCACAGGGCAGGATTGAGACAGTATTTCTCTCAATATTAAAACATTAAAAAAGTTGATTTCGATAAAGTGCCTTGTAGTCCTCCTCTTAATTGGTATTGGGCATAATTTTACATGTGTACGCCATAGTGTTAGAATTTATAGACGATATTTGTGACTACATTTTCCACGTATGAAAATTGTTTGCCTGCATGTTGAGTTAATAATGATTTCATTTTTGTAACCCTGAAAAGGGCTCCACGAACGAACACCGGAAACCTACACATTTATAGGTTCTCTATAGGTATATTTTTGTGTCGTTTGTAAAAAAAGTGTGACCTTGGAAACCGATGACATTTTCTTTTTTAATTACCTGGTATTCTAGTCACTCTCTGCGTGCTAATTGATTCCAGCTCAGAAAAGTTCATTTCTCTTTTCGTGCCTCGAGAGAATTCAAGATAAACACGCTGTGAATTAGTTCGAATGTGTGAAAAATCTTTCGCGAGTATTATTTTACTCCCGCAGACCCTCATTTTTTCTCTTCTCTCTTTCTTTATTTTTTCCCTGGGAACGTGGAGGGGCAGGTCTTTTTTAGGCGAGTTATTATTAGGACTCACGTTTTTCAATTCCCACGCGAATCGTGTTTCACGCGGTCTGGAAATCCAGCCTACGAACATTTTTTTTTTCACACTTCTCTCGACACCACTTTTTTTTCCTTTTCAGGATATGCACTCACACAAATGAGTAGGCGGCGAACACCCGCGCTGACAGAGGCGCAAGCAACTATCTGGCCAGCGAATGAGTCCGGGGAAACTGGTGAATGAATCTGCAGCGCCGATTATGAATGCCGGGCAGGATTTATGGG